>SKCR01003495.1:0-279559 GCA_019454045.1 Zanthoxylum bungeanum
CAAGATTAATACATTAAACCAAATATTTCAAAAATACCCATTTAATTATTAATCATGTATTGTTCAAAACATATGTCCAACATTAATTTGAACAAAAATCAAGTCCATTTTCATGTCTATGTGTATTCGGCCAAGGTGAGTTTTTTGTGTCGATTTGTTTTCAATCCGATTGAATTACTAATCTACGTCCCGTATACGTTCTAAGTCATCCAATGATCTTAAACACAAAAAATTCCAACACATCCAATGGTGACAACCATTCGGCCAAGGCATAAATTTGGGGGAAAAATCATCCAATGCATTTTTCATAAAATTGATTCCATATTATGTCATATTACATACATTATAAGCATACTCATTCATCAAATTTCACAAGAACATGCTTCAATCAATTTTACCCAAATTTTAACTTAAAGTATTTCATGCTTAAACCTAGCTCAATGATACCATTGTTGGTTTCTATATGTCCCAAGGAAAGATTAAGCATTTGAAATACAACAATGAATATATATATTAAAAGATGAAGTATGGCGGAATCATACTTACAAATGCTTTAGTGATGAAGAAGAAAATCAAACCCAAAATGGAAGCTCCAAGGTGGGATTGATTCGGCCAAGAAGGAAGAGGTGGAAAAAGCTCCAAGCTTTGTGTATTCCAAGCTCTTGATGGTTTCCCTATCACCTCTTTTGATCCCTTGAAGGTGCTAGCTTGTGTGCGAATATATGTTCCAAACAACCACAATTTCTTCAAGGTTTTGCAACAAAAATAAGGAAATGGAGAGCCCAAAAGTTTCAGGTTTCGGCAATTTGAGAGAGAGAAAGAGTTTGTGTTATTGAGTTTTTTTGTTACCAAAATCAATTTATATTTATGCCATAATATTTATTAAATTAATAATAAAATTATGACACAAACCATGCAATGGATAGAGTGTCAAACACTCAAACTCCATGCAAAACAATTGAGTGTATTGTACACTATCACCATGCAATGCATTATCAATTAAATAATGCATATAATGACATGTGTCATGTGGGCCCCACACGTTTCCAAATGAAAGGGCCCACGTGCACTCACGCGTTCGGGTTCGATATTTCCGAAATACCGAACTTACGTCGCGACGTTAATTAAATCGAATTTAAATAAATAATTGCGCCTGGCGAATTATTATTTACGTCGCTAACGAATTAATTCTAAATTAACTCGTATGCCCGAATTAAAATCTAATTTTAATTTCGCGTCGAAATCGAATTTCGATTATTATATCGAATATAATAATTTTATCGATTAATTCTAAATTAATCATTCTCTCTCTAAACAAGGCACTTTATCCAAGATAAAGTTTCACCGCAATTAATCCAAGATTAATTAAGTCCGAATCAAATATCATAGGTGAATCTTCAGGAAGCGACCCAAGAGATCTCTGGATATGTTGGCAGTAAATACGGTCGTCGGATAATCCGAACACGTACGTACCTCGTACTACGTTCTTACCGATTCACAAGACAAGGTTGGCTTCTAGCAAAGCGCCATGCCTACCCAATTCTCCAGAAATATTCTTACTGGAATATTAGATCTATATCAAGCGTAGTATACCGTAGTATTGCGTACATCGATCCAGTATCGGAAGATCACATGCTAGGCCTGGGGCTGGAGATGTGTCTGCCCCGTACGAAACATATATCGGACATCAAGCAACTAGTCTCTTTAAATCGGACAATCCTGACCTGGTCATATTGTCCCGACGGTTGCAACCTTTTATAGAGTACTAGTTATGTGTCCTGCGTGATCATCACCTCCATATGTCTGAAGCGATACTTCCATCTCGACATCACATCCAGTACACTACGATTCTCGATAAACCCAGAAGAGGAGTACACAGAACCGGTTAAGGTCCCCAACCACCAAAACCAAAGTTTACCAATTGTCGCAAGTACTAGCGATGTAAGTCTCAGGTTAAGACCATATACACCTACCCTGATGCGGCCTCCCATAGACACATAGACACACTACCAATGGGATTCCGCGGGGTCTATCCAGAGCGAAGCTGTTTTCCGTACCATCGGTAAAACACAACCTCCTATCGTACTTGCATAAGTATCCAATACTTAAATATATGAGAACTATGCCGTTGTGCCCTCACAACGTGCACAAGCGCAATACTAGTCTATTCCGCATTATCGATGTCCGATCTCGATAATACTCCGACTAGGGATATTTAATGATTAAACCTTTATGGATTGATACTGTCTCTATATCATCTCAATCCGTATTAATCATATGGACTTTCGCCATTTATATATCAAAGTAAATAATATTACAAAACGGCAAAAGGCAATTTCATTATCACATAGTTAATTTTGTACAATAATACAATATCATTTACAAACAGTGACGCTATGGGAAAATGTCTAACATACCCTAGGTTGTTTTCTGACTCTATCCGATCTACGAAGTTCTTGTGTATTTGAAGATTAATGGTATAGATTCATCATAGATGAACTATTTGTGTTCCATTAAGGACTTCGTGCCTTGAACAGTATTACTCCGATTTTCATCGAGTATCACTATCCTCCAACTGACCACGGCATATCGGTATTTCTCTCAGGAAAACCGCATGGTGAGCAACAATCACATGTTCTCATGTGGGATTTATAAGTATTATACTTAAGGTTTCCCTTAGGATGACCTATATTGGCACTTATCCAATTTGGGTCCTTAATTTGGTATCATCCAAACGCTATGCCTGGCATACCCAAATTATCAGGAATGAGAAACCTCGTTTCTTCCCTGTTAATATCCTATATGATATCTGTCAAACAGATTTATATGGAACCTTATTCTAAATAAGTTTTGCACTGTTAATACATATCCTATAGAAGGAAAAAGTAGCTCAGAGCGACTCGTGATAAACCTTATCATGTCCAACAAAATTCGTTTTTAGTTCGGACACACCGTCTAACTGAGGTGTCTCGAGAGGAGTCCTCATCTGAAAGAATACCATACTCTTTCATGTACATATGAAACTTACTGCTTAAGTATTTTCCATTACGGTATTACCGTGGCGGAATAACACTATAGCCGATCTGTTTGTCTACTTCGGTCGAAACTCTAAAGTTTCCGATCTGTGTTCTTCAAAAGAACACATAACCAAAAACGTGATGTCACATCCGTTAAGGTCACGAAATATTCATGTTCACATCTAGCCTAGCTAGATATGGGCCCACTTAATTCATCATGAATAGGGCTAACAGATCGGTGGCCCTTTTACTATTACCAAGTAAAATAGTATTTTACCTAATAAACTAGATTCGTAGACCTTATTTGAATAGTCAAATCAAATCAGTCCTAGTATCCACTCTTCAAAAGTGTGGATATACGAGTCTTGTTTAATTGTGTCCTAGACAACAATGCCACAAATAAGTCTCTATTGATCAAATCAATTTGAGCTATTTATTTGTCATTTTATATGTTTGAGATTTTATTTATATTCAAAATATAAATTCTGTTATTACATCTATGTATTTATCTCAGTATCATCTTTATATAATGAAACACTTTAGTGTTCTAGAATATAAAGGTTTTATCCGCAATGGATTAAACACTGATATAGAGATAATGTCTCTAGTTAAACTAGTTACATTATAACATTTCCTAATTTAAGTACATACCCAAAGGGTAGTTCCTAAACTTAGGTATCTACGGTCGAAACAGCGACTTTCGTCCCGTTTCCAATTCGCAGAGAAATCTCGACTTGAAGCCAGTATCCAGCTCACAGCGGATTCTGAACGTCAATACATATATGTATTATGTACCACACTAAGTATTTAAAATCCAATTTCAATACTAGTAGTAAACATAACTTTGACAAATATTTTTAAAGTTAGAGCCTCGCCCTTTCTTTAATTCCTTCGTGTCTTCCATATCCAAATGGTAGTCACTTTGGATATGTCAATTATCCTTTTCAATATTTCACAAACCTTTGCCCAAGCCTTGGGTTTCGGAATATCGAAACGATGTGCACCTTGTGCTACATGCCCAAGTTGCAAACTTTGACTTTTCTCCACTAGAATAGTCAATTAATTCTCCAAGAATTATTAATTGCAATTTTAATACTTTTAAATCTAAAGATAGATTTATTGTAAGTATATTAATTAAGCACTAAAGTCATCATCACATAAATCTTCCAAAGACTTTATGCTCTACTATTTGCTTAATTATGGGCTTAGTAATAATAAGTTATTTTATCAAATAAATTAACCTATTATTAATTCCCAATTGAAAATTAAATCATTTAAAAACATTTAATCCAAGGATTATATTTTAAATATTCAACCTTTTCAATCTTTACTTGATTTTAATAGTCCAACTATTTAATCAAATTATTAAAGTCAGAGCCTTGCCCTTTCTTTAATTCCTTCGTGTCTGCCATATCCAAATGGTAGTCACTTTGGGATATGTCAATTATCCTTTTCAATATTTCAGAAACCTTAGGACAAGCCTTGGGTTTTAGAATACTGAAACGATGTGCACCTCGTGCAACATGCCCAATTGCAAACTTTGACTTTTCACCTCTAGAATAGTCAATTAATTCTCCAAGAATTATTAATTGCAACTTAATACTTCTTAAATCTAAAATTAGATTTATGACAAGTATATAAAATTAAGCATTAAAGTCATCATCACATAAATCTTCCAAAGATTTTATGCTCTACTTATTTTGCTTAATTTTGGGCTTAAGGTATAATAAGTTATTTTATCAAATAAAGTAACCTATTATTTATTCCCAATTTAAATCATTTAAAATATTTTAATCCAAGATTATATTTTAAATTTCCAACTTTTCAATATTATCTTGATTACAATAGTCCAACTATTTAATCAACGATTAGTGGTACTATATATATTATAATGATTATAATAGTCCAACTATATAATCAAATATAATCCAAATTAATTAACCTCAATTACATTGATTACTATAATCCAATTATAAAATCAACTGTAAAGTAAAATTAATTAATTCAAATATATTGATTAATATAATCCAATTATATATAATCAACTATAATACAGTCCAACTGTATATTAAAACAACATTAAATACTAGTCCAACTAATACTTTTAATATATTTGACGAGTGATATTTGTTTAAGCGCGTATGGCGACTAATTGAACGAATATTGCAAATTCAATTCTTGCCTCCCACTATTTTTCGTCGAGCCTCTAACCCTCTGTCGAGTACTCGGGAAACTGTGTTTCCTAGTGGGCTAGGATCCCGTTAAATATCACACAATCTTGACTTTGGCCAACAAATTGTATGATAATCAACTAGGTAGATCTCTAAGATCAATTGGATCTCATCCAACTCCTAGATCTGGTAGGTGGACATCCAAGTCCGAAACATATATCTTATATATGCCTATATATCCAATATATAGCCTAACCTTTTTCCTCTGAATCAACTAAGCCTTGGCTTTGGCACAACAAACCTAATGATCCCAGTCAAGCGCGGACCCATTGACCATGGAAGCTTCGTAATCAATGTCGTTGGACAAGAAGTGGTCTTGACTTTGGCCAACAAACCACAACTTGGACAAGACACCAATATGGAACAAAGCTTCGTGATTCAAACACATCTTCGACGGACAAGGGCTTGACTTTGGCCAACAACCCATGCCAATCTAGGATCTTGAGCAAGAATCACTCAATGGAAGGAAAAGACGCATGATATTTTAATGAGGGCTTTTCGCGTGCAAATTGGCTACCAATTTAATTATCTTTGTTAAGGTCTCATCATCATACACCCTTAAACATGCATTCTAAATACATAATAAAGCGAGTATGAAAATAAATAATAATGATATGCGGATGGATACTTAACACATTGATCCTAGATCAAATCTCTCCCTTTCTCACTCAAGCTAGCACTTGTATTACTTCTACCCGTTACACTACACTTCTAAAGAAACCTCATTTACATTGAGGGGAATAGGTGAGAAGAGAATACAAAGAGAATAAAGGTGATAAGGCTGGACACGCAGGTCCAATTTAATAAATCAAATTTATTACAACAATTTCCAAAATTGCCCCACCCGACTAATATCCATCCGATATACATTATTCATTCCTCACAACCATGTATTCACACATAAGCATGCTATCAATCAATCTAATCAAATTAGTTAATCTGATAATTATGTGATCATCCAATGTTCAAACAACGATTTGATTTTGCTCGAGTCAAACTCGTTTTTGCGAATAAGTACTCAAAGTACGAATTCATGAATTAAATTAAACTACATCATTAAATCCAATTTAAACATGTATTTAATACTAATTCACTATTCAATTCCAAATTAAATATTACACTTTATTTAAATAAACCTTTAACGACTTAAATTCCAAATTTAATCGCTTCGGGTCTCAAAGCCTGATTAACGTCCAACGTCAATTCAATTCAAGTCTAATGGGCTTTAATTAATTTCTTTAAGGCGTGGGCTTCGGCAACCAAAGCCCAATCAAGGAGTAACCCCATAAGCCTAGAAATCAATTTAGGCCCATTAGGCCCAATTAAACTTTAAAGGTTTATAAGTTGCATTTGGGCTTTATGGTAGTGGTTTTGGGCCCAATTGGATCCAATCCATTTGGCCTAAACCCAACTTGATAAAATCAAGCCCAATTAGCCCAATTACAACATAATAAGCCCAAATCCAATTTAAGGCCTAAATAACTAAATTACATGAATCCAATTCCGCAATTTAATTACCTAAAGTGCATTACATGATTAATCACCCAAATCAATATTCCAAAACATGAAATTAGTCCAATTAATCATGCTCATTATCATCATCACATGTCCAACACATAAATGAAAAAATCAAACCCATTACATGCTTCTAAGTCTCGGCCAAGGAGGGATTTTGTGTCCGATTTGGTTTCAATCCAATCGAACCCACAATCAACATTAAATCACCATCCAATTTGATTTCATACACATCCAATGTCACAAAATCAAAAAATCCAAGACATATAGGGCAAATGCATTCGGCCACCTTAAGGAAATTGGGGATTTTTGTTCAATTCAAAATTCAATCCAATTAATCTTAAATTAACATCATCCTATATGATTCCAATTCATCCAATGAATCAAAATCAAAAAATTCCAAATTTCCAAATAACCCTAAACTTTCGGCCAGCATGAATTTTTGGGGAAAAATTGATCCAATCATTATTTCATTAAATTGATCCAATCAATCACTAATTAAACATGTTATAAGCATACTCAAACATTCAATTCATTCAAATCATGCTCAAAACAAGTTTACCCAAATTTTAAGCCCTAAAATTTTCATGCTCAACCTAGGCTCTTGATGCCATTGTTGGTTTCTATTAAGGTCCCGGATCGATTATAAGCATGAAAAACATTGCGAATACATATCGACGAAGTTGCGGAATACTCACATCGATCGGTTGAGACTATTTGAAGTCGAATGGAGCCAAAAACGCTCACTGGTTTGGCACCACTGCTGTGCAGAATTTGCTCACTGGTTTGGGCGTGAAAATGGTCCTTCCGCAAGCTCCAAGCTTCTTCGAACGGATCCCGCCTCATGGGTGGACTTCCCTAACACCTTCGCAACTCTCGTAAGTGTGCTAGCACTTGTGTTTTGCAACAAAACACACTCATTGCTTCCCATTTGGCTCACGGCAGTGAGCTGTGAAGAAGAAGAGAAAAGAGCCCCTTGGGCGTGAATTAGATAGAGAAAATGGAGGAGAGAAAAAAGTGTATTGGTTGACTTGGTAAATGAATTACCAAAATGCTTTATATATTTTTCCAAAAATAATAAGCATTTACCATTTTATTTATCAAATAAAATCAAATGGAAATGGCTATCTCAACCACCAACACTATTCCAACAACTTACATCAACTATTCATTACTTTAATAAAGTGATGTAAGTCTTTCAATCTATCAATCACATCAATCAATCACATCACTCAAAGTGACATTTGATTTGACGCTTGATGTGACGATTGATTTGACGCTTGATGTGACTTGCGTCGCCGCACTCGAATTCGAAATACGAATGCGCTCGCAATCACACTCGGGCTCGGTTTCGCTAATTCCTAATTAGCGAGTTTTCCGTCGCGTCGTAATTAAATGATTACGCCTAGCGAATTCACTATTCACGTCGCTAACGAATTAATTCTAAATTAATTCGTTCGCCCGAATTAAAATCCAATTTCAATTTCGCGTCGAAATCCAATTTCGTTTAATATATCGAATTTATTAATTTATCGATTAATTCCAAATTAATCGTTATCTCTCTCTAGATGATATTTTATCCTAGATAAAATATCTCCGTAATTAATCCTAGATTAATTTTCTCTTTCTTCTATATAATCCCAGATTATTAATGAGTGCGAGTTATGCGTCATCGGTGTATTATCGGGAAGCGACCCATGAGATCCTCGGATAATTCGGCAGTAAATACGGTCGTCGGAGTATCCAAATCACGTACGTACCAAGTACTACGTTCTACTGATTTACGAGACAAGATCGGCTTCTAGCAAAGCACGAAGTCTATCCAATTCTCCGGTAATATTCTCTAAGAATATTTAAGATCTATATCAAGCGTAGTATACCAAGTATCGTGTATATCGGCCCAGTATCGGATAGTCACGTGCTAGGCCTGGGGCTGGATATGTGTCTGCCCCGTACGAAGCACATGTCGGATGTCTGGTAACTAGTCTCTATAATCGGATATACATGACCTTGTCATAATATCCCGATGGCTGGCCAGCACTTAAGAGCACTAATACCGTATCCTACGTGACATCATCTCCATTATGACTGGAGTGATACTTCCGTCTTGACATCACACCAATACTCTACGATTCTCAATATACCCAGCATTGGCGTACACAGAACCTGTTACAGCCCTGGACATCCTCAACTAAAGTATACTGATTGTCGTAAGCATTAGCGGTACAAGTCTCAGGTTAAGACCATACACACCTACCCTGATGTCGGACTCCCATAGACACATAGTCATAATACCAATGGGATTCCGAGGGGTCTATCCAGAGCGAAACTGTTTCCCGTACCATCGGTGAAACACAACCTCCTACTGCACTTGCATAAGTATCCTATACTTAAATATATGAGAACTATGCCGTTGTGCCCTCACAACGCGCACAAGTGCAATACTAGCATATTCCGCATTATCGATGTCCAGTCTCGATAATACTCCGGCTAGGGATATTTAATGATTAATCCTTCGTGGACTGATACTGTCTCATATCATCTCAATCCAGGAACTAATCATAGGGACCTCTCTTCATTTATATATCTAAGGTGATCTAATCACAAATGATGAGAGTGCAATTTCCTTGTCACATAGTTTATTTTGTACAACAACACTATGATCTGTACAAATAGTGACGCTATGGGTCATGTTATCCAACAAATGTTGCCGAAACTTCTAAATCTGCAAAGAAGAAGAAGAAAGGCACTGGAAAGGCTAAAGGTAAAGCCATGAAAAAGAAAAAAAAAAAAAGGCTCCAAGGATTCCAAGCCCAAAGGAAAATGTTTCCATTGCGACAAGAATGCGCATTGGAAAAGGAACTGTCCTAAATACCTTGCTGAGCTAAAGGAGAAAAAGGAAACAAGTAAATATGATTTACTCGTTATTGAATCTCTATTGGTGGAGGATGACAAATCCGCTTGGATTATTGATTCCGGGGCCACTAACCATGTTTGTTCTTCTTTACAGCTACTTGATTCATGGAGGGACCTTGCTGAAGGTGACTACACCATGAGAGTCGGGACAGGGGATGCCGTTTCAGTAAGAGCAGTGGGAGTTTCTAGTTTAAGTTTTATTAATAATAGTTATTTAAATTTGAACGATGTGTTTTTATTCCTGGTTTTCGCAGGAATCTGATTTCTGTTTCTAGACTTATGGATGATGGTTATTCTATTTCTTTTAATAGCAATTTGGTTATTATTGGTAGAAATGGATTGACTATATGCACAGGAAACTCAGAAAATAACTTGTATGTGTTAAGACCGTTA
The DNA here is from genome assembly GCA_019454045.1 of Zanthoxylum bungeanum. Classification (NCBI taxonomy): domain Eukaryota; kingdom Viridiplantae; phylum Streptophyta; class Magnoliopsida; order Sapindales; family Rutaceae; genus Zanthoxylum; species Zanthoxylum bungeanum. The sequence goes on from SKCR01003495.1 coordinate 10,073, forward strand.
ACGCATAAGTCAATGCTCAACACTGAAATATTAAGGTTGAAAAACCAAAAATGAAACGGCAAAAGATTTCTCACGATGACACATATCTATGGCATCTTAGACTTGGTCACATCAACCTTGACCGAATAAATAGATTGATAAAGGACGGAGCCTTAAACCAGATAAAGCTCGGGACTTTACCAGTTTGTGAGTCCTGTCTAGAAGGAAAAATGACCAAGAGACCTATCTGGAAAAGGTAAGAGCCAATCAACCACTAAAGCTAATACATTCGGACGTTTGCAGACCGATGAATGTAAAAGCCCGAGGTGGTTATGAATACTTCGTCACATTCATTGACGACTATTCAAGATATGGGTATGTCTACCTAATGCATCACAAATCAGATACCTTTGAAAATTTGAAAGAGTATCATGCTGAGGTTGAGAACCAATTAGGTAAGACAATCAAAACTCTACGATCCGATCGTGGAGGAGAATACCTCGACAGAGAATTTGAGGAATTCTTAGTTGAGCACGGGATAGTATCCCAGCTCACAGCACCTGGAACACCACAACAAAATGGTGTTGTAGAAAGGAGAAATCGAACCATACTAAACATGATAAGATCTATGTTTAGTTATAGCTCACTACCTAGTTCATTCTGGGGATATGCACTGCAAACCGCAATGTATATCCTTAATGTAGTTCCATCTAAGTCTGTTCCTAAGACTCCCTTAGAGTTTTGGAATGGTCATAAAGCTAGTTTATGACATTTCCGCATATGGGGGTGTCCAGCACATGTGCTGAAGAATAAGACTACAAAGTTGGAACCACGTTCTCAGGTGTGCCTATTTGTAGGCTACCCGAAGGAAACTAGGGGAGGATTCTTCTATAGTCCCGATGATAACAAAGTATTTATATCGACAAATGCTACATTTCTAGAGGAGGACTACATGAGGGAGTTCAAACCTCGTAGTAAAATGTTACTCGAGGAGTTACTTACTGGTTCGACCAGCGCGCCATCGTCAACAGAAGTTGACAAATATATATCACCTTCGACATCTAATAGTCAGATACTTCCAAGTCAGAATGATCTACCACCCAGACGTAGTGGGAGGGTTGTACGACAGCCTGATCGCTACTTAGGGGTTGGAGAGGCGCAAGTTATCACCTACAGTGATGGTGTAGATGGTCCATTGACCTACAGTAGTGCAATGGATTATTTCTGACAAAGAAGAATGGCTCAAAGCCATGAACCTGGAGATGGAGTCGTTGTACTCCAACTCAACCTGGGAACTTGTAGACCAACCTGATGGAGTGAAGCCCACAGGTTGCAAGTGGATCTACAAGAGGAAGAGGGGATCTGATGGGAAGGTACAGACCTTCAAAGCTAGACTAGTGGCCAAGGGTTATACCCAGAAAGAGGGAGTTGACTATGAGGAAACTTTCTCGCCAGTAGCAATGCTAAAATCCATCCGCACTCTTCTATCCATAGCCGCATATTATGACTATGAAATCTGGCAAATGGACGTCAAGACTGCATTCTTGAATGGCAATCTTGATAAAAGTATCTATATGATACAACCAGAAGGGTTCACCGCCAAAGGTCAAGAGCAAAAAGTTTGCAACCTGCAAAGGTCCATTTATGGACTCAAGCAGACATCTCGATCTTGAAATATAAGATTTGATACAACGATCAAGTCCTATAATTTTGAGCAGAATGTTGATGAGCCTTGTGTATACAAGCGCGTCATTGACGGGAATGTGGTTTTTCTTGTCTTATACGTTGATGACATCTTACTCATTGGGAATGATGTAAGAATATTATCAGACGTAAAAAAAAAACTGGCTAGCTGAGCAATTCCAAATGAAAGATTTGGGAGAGGCGAGTTATGTTCTTGGGATCCAGATAATTCGAGATCGCAAGAAACGAGTGTTAGTTATGTCTCAGGCATCCTGCATTGATAAGATCCTTGTGCGATTCGGGATGCAGAATTCCAAGAAAGGCAATCTGCCTTATCGGCATGGAATTCATTTGTCGAAGGAACAGTCTCATAAGACACCTCATGGCATTGAGGAAATGAGACATATCCCATATGCCTCAGCAGGTGGTAGTCTCATGTATGCCATGTTATGCACGAGACCGAACATCTGTTTTACAGTGGGAGTAGTCAGTAGGTTTCAGTCAAATCCGGGATTGGATCACTGGGTGGCTATGAAACACAATCTCAAATATCTTAAGAGAACGAGAGATTATATGCTAGTATATTCCGATGAGGATATGATCCTAAAAGGATATACAGACTCTGATTTTCAGACAGATGTTGATTCCAGGAAATCAACATCTGGATCACTGTTCACCCTAGGTGGTGGGGCTATTGTATGGCGGAGCATAAAGCAATCTTGCATTGCCGACTCCACCATGGAGGCTAAATATGTAGCGGCTTGTGAAGCAGCTAAGGAAGCAGTCTGGCTCCGTAAATTCTTGGGAGATCTGGAAGTTGTTCCAGATATGGATACACCACTCACCCTCTATTACGATGATAGTGGAACGGTGGCAAAATCCAAAAAACCAAGAAGCCACAGGAGGGGAAGCAAATAGAGGGAAGTTTAAAGAACCTAGCTGATCCGTTTACAATGACCTTGTCAGCTAAAGTGTTTGAAGGTCACCTAGATGGTCTAGGCTTACGTGACATGTCCCATTTGCTCTAGCGCAAGTGGGAGATTGTTGGGATGTATGCCTTAGAGCTATATGTGATGTAAACGGCTTCATGTGTTTAGAAATAAAAGGATGCATTATTCATTTATCTAATTGTTTGTTCAATATCGCATATTATATATCTTCATAAATACCGTAGATTACTTATGTACCTTCAGACTTGGTGTATGAACGTCATGCACCAGAGGATTTAAGACTGAAGTTAGTAATCTTAAATAGTCCATATAGAGCAAAAAAACCGGGTACTTTGTTTGTGATTTATCTATAGCTGCAGTCCATTCTATATTTGGATGACGATCTTAATCCGGATCGTCCATGTAGAGACATGAGAATGGAGGCACCTTATATGATGTGATCATATAGGACTAGGCCTAGATAGAAATGACATTCTTATAATATCCGTTAAACAAAGAAAGTCATTTCGATCTACTTGATGGTCATATATGGATTGATCTTAATCCTGAGTATACTACGAACTCCTGCATAATGGGTTGTGTCCTCTGATTTACAAAGGTGAGGTCGGTGTTGCAATCCCAACCAATAACTACGTATTTTGGGGGCATAGTCTGTTATGTAGCTGGGAACGTTTTACATAGACATGGAATTCACTCCTTCTTACGAGAAGTAGATGAGTATCTCTCTTAAGGGTTGATTCGGTACTTGAACGGTTTGAGCGCTCAAGTTTTTCTATTACGAATAGAAAGATTAATATTCATAACAGTTGTGAATAAATCGTTCATTAGAGAATCAATGGTACTTAAGGTAAAAAAAATTAGAAGGGTATAACAGACATTATGACCCGGCTCTAATTACGAGATATTCGTGAAGGATCAATTCGTATGCAATGACTATATCGGTGGACACCGAATTGGTTCGGCTTAATATTTCATCTACGGCAATGAGAGTGCAGCTTCGGAATTTTAGTGGAATAATTCGAAGTTAATAATTCGGAATATTTAATTAAGAGCTTAATTAGTATTTCGAGATTATTGTAGCTCGGAACCGTAGGTCCACTTGGTCCCCGTGCTTGCTCGATATACTTTACGGAGCTAATATAATTGGACGGTCCAATTATATACTCACAAAGAATAAATATTATTAATATGATTAAAATATTAATTAATCACACTTGAGACTTTATATTAAAAGTTAATATAAGGTATTAATAATTATATGATAATATTAAATAGAACATTAAATTATATATGATATAATTTAATAAAGGCTAAGAATTATTACCAAGGTAGGATTCCTTATTGTATAAGGAATAGGATTTGTTTGTTTGAGAAAAAATCAAATCCTAATACCCTACCTTGGCCGAAATTACCTAAGCAAATAAGGATTAAGATTTGTTTATTTTGGAAGCAAAATCAAACTAGAAATCCTACCCTTTGGCCGAATTTGAGAGAGATGGGAGACTAGTGGTTGATTTGTTTTATGAAACAAATTATCCACAAGTATAAAAGAAAAATTATGATTTAATTTTTCTAATCCAAGAAATCAAAAAACCTAGCCTCCATCTCCTTCTCCAAGCTCTCAAGAGTTGAGAATTATTTTGGTGTGTGTGATTATTCTCTAAACCGTTTAGAGATTAATTTGTGAGTGTAGCCCACACTACCCTCCGTTAGTGTCGAGACATAGTTCAGAAGACCTCGTCACGTTGAAAAACATCCCCAAATACTTAACACAAGTCACGGCAACCAGCCCATGGAATCCCTGCAATTTGCACAGATACAAGTTCTCAGGGAGCTCCGTTTTGTTTGGTTTTATTCGGGATTTTAGGGAAACACTTTAGGATAATTTTAGGGCTGTGTTAGGATTGATTTTTGGAGAAAAATCAGATCTGAAATTGTGCAGTGAGTGGCGCAAATCAGACCTAAAACTGGGTGCAGTTCGCGCCCAAAACGTGTCCAAAACAGTCCGTTATTTCACTGCAGTTCAAGGGCTGTTCGGGGACTGTTTCGGGGCTATTCCGGAGCTGAGATTTTGTCCAAAACATCAGTGAATCCACAGGTATGGTTCGGCCAAGCAAAGGGAAGAGCAGAAATTTTTTTTAAGTTTGATCCGTGCGCCTAATCGCTTCCGCTGCGCGAGGGAAAGCGTTTCCTACAGATTGATGTAGTTTTTTTCATGTTCTGTTTAAAATTTCTGTAATTTCCATTGTTCTTAGTTTTGTAGTGTTCTTGTTCTTTTATTTTATCTCACACCCCGGTAAAGCAGTGGATAACGGTACTCCGTGACTCAAGTCGGTTATTTCAGTTTCCTAAAAACACTGATATCCTACAAACTAAGGCATGGAAGAAACTCTAGCAACCCTCCATAAATATTTTCCTGTACTTCCCCGAAATGCTCTGATTAAAATTTACAAAGCCCGTACATAAAGATTGAGAATTTTTATGATTCATGGTATTCCTAATGATATTCGTTGGGTAATCGAAGCAAGGGTTCGTTTGGCAGGTGAGTCACCTGACTCCTTCATTCCTTACTGTTGGATAATATGACCCATAGCGTCACTATTTGCACAGATCATTGTGTTGTTGTAGCAAATTAACTATGTAACAAGGAAATTGCACTCTCGTCATTTTGTGATTAGATCACCTTAGATATATAAATGAAGAGAGGTCCCTATGATTAGTTCCTGGATTGAGATGATATGAGACAGTATCAGTCCACGAAGGATTAATCATTAAATATCCCTAGCCGTAGTATTATCGAGACTGGACATCGATAATGCGGAATAGGCTAGTATTGCACTTGTGCGCATTGTGAGGGCACAACAGCATAGTTCTCATATATATAAGTATTGGATACTTGTGCAAGTGCGATAGGAGGTCGTGTTTCACCGATGGTACGGGAAACAGCTTCGCTCTGGATAGACCCTTCGGAATCCCATTGGTATTATGACTAGGTGTCTATGGGAGGCCGAAATCAAGGTAGGTGTGTATAGTCTTAACCTGAGACTCACATCGCTAATACTTACGACAATCGGTAAACTTTGGTTTTGGTGGTTGGGGGATCTTAACTGGTTCTGTGTTCACCTCTTCTGGGTTTATCAGAGAGTCGTAGTGTATTGGATGTGATGTCGAGACGGAAGTATCACTCCAGTCATAATGGAGATGATGTCACGCAGAATACGGTATTAGTGCTCTTAAGTGATGCGCATCCAATCGTGATATTATGACCAGGTCATGAATATCCGATTATAGAGACTAGTTACCAGACATCCGATATGTGTTTCGGACGGGGCAGACACTTATCCAGCCCCAGCCCTAGCACGTGACAATCCGATACTGGGCCGATATGCACAATACAATTGTATACTACGCTTGATACAGATCTTTGATATTCTTTGATGAATATGTCCGGAGAACTTGGGAAGACTTGGTGCTTTGCTAGGAGTCGACCTTGTCTCGTAAATCGGTAGAACGTAGTACTTGGTACGTACGTGATTCGGATACTCCGACGACCGTATTTACTGCCAGATTATCCGGGGATCTCATGGGTCGCTTCCCGATAATCCACCGATGACGCACAACTCGCACTCTTGAATAATCTGGGATTATAAAGAAGAGAGAGAGAAAATTAATCTAGGATTATAACGGAGATATTTTATCCGGGATAAAATGTCGTCTAAAGAGAGAGAACGATTAATTTGGAATTAATCGATGAATAATATATTCGATATATTAAACGAAATTAGATTTCGACGCGGAATTAAAATTAGATTTTAATTCGGGCAAACGAGTTAATTTAGAATTAATTCGTTAGCGACGTAAATAATAATTTCGCTAGCCGCAATTATTCGATTTAATTAACGTCGCGACGTAAGCTCGGTATTTCGGAAATATCGAACCCGAACGCGTGAGTGCACGTGGGCCCACTTTCATTTGGAAACGTGTGGGGCCCACATGACACATGTCATTCTAATGCATTGCATGTAGATAGTGTACAATGCACTCAATGTTATTGCATGGAGTTTGAGTGTTTGACACTCTAAGCCATTGCATGTATTGTGTCATAAGTTTATTATTTATTTAATAAACATTATGGCATAAATATAAATTGATTTTTGGTAAATCATTTTAAAAACTTAACACAAGATCTCTCTCATTTCTCTCCACTCTCTCACGCCCATAGAAGGGCAAAAACTCACTGGTTTTTATCACAAAAAACGTGAGCAATAGGGAAGCAAGGGTTGGGTTTTCATGGTGAAAACCGCAAGTGCTAGCACACTATGAGTCTTGCGAAGGTGGTAGGGAGGTTCACCCATGAGGCGGGACTCATCCGACGGAGTTTGGAGCTTCGTTTTGAGACCCGAAATTCTGTTTTGCAGGGACAGTGGACTGTTGCAGTTTGGTGCGCAAGGCAGTACGTTTTTGCACTTCATTCGTCTCCAAATCGACTCAACCGATCGATGTGAGTATTCCGCTACCTCCGTTGATGTATTCACACATTGTTTTCATGTCTTGTTTGATCTTGGGACCTTAGAATAAACCAACACTTACATGTCTGGTTTAGGGAAAAGCACATATTCTAAAAAATGAAGAGCTAAACAAATGGGTGTTTGTTATAAGTGTGCACGTTGTACGTGCACCACTCGTTGTCGTTATTTAGGAATGGTGTCTGATAATCGTGAGGATAAAATACAATTCATTAGGGATGGACTGAGTAAGGAGCCTTTTGATGATATATCATTGACTCTTGAGATGCATCCTAGTGGATATGTTCATCGTGAAATTCTCATATTACGCACATAATTTCATAAAGAAAGAAAACCATACAGTCTCATGAACATGACTTAAAGACCCTGTTGCCAACCTATAAGAAAATTGGATGGGAAGCCTATCCCAGACCCGTAGAGGGCATTTAAGCCGTTACTGGACGTAAAACCAGAGGAAGATGTGAGCCACAATCACTACTACCAGTACATATTATTGCATTGATTTACTTTACTTTAAATTACTGTTTTCCTTTACTTTTTGCCGACAGTATCTAACATTTTTTGTTCACGATCTATTTTTCTTATAGTTGTCATTTTGAAAATATTAGTGCATTTCTCACTCACCCTTTTCAGGATCTATAAATTTAACTCGTCATTTCCATTTCCTCAACACATCTAGCTAAGAGAGGTAGCACAAATAGAGACAACTTCAAAATGACGATTCACTAATATCTGTGTATTTTGTGGAACTAGCTCCGGAACTAAACCTAATTTGTTGAGGGAGCACGAGAATTGGGTAGAGTTATGGCAAACAGAAATATGCACTTAGTATATGGCGGTGGCAATCTTGGACTGATGGGGTGTATTTCAAAAGCTGTACATGAAGGTGGAAGTCAAGTTTTGGGAATCATCCCAAAACCTTTAACAGAAAGCCACATCAACGGAAAATCAAATGGAGAATAATGTATTGTCCCAGGTATGTCTGAAAGAATCACTAAAATGATCAATCATGTTGATGTTTTCATTGCTTTACCAGGTGGGCTCGGAACGTTGGAAGAAATATTCATTGTTGCGTCATGGGCAAACTTGAATATTCACCAAAAACATATTGGGCTATTTAATGTTAATGGATTTTTCGATTTTCTTTTAGTATTTCTTGAAGATGCTAAAATAAATGGGTTTATTTCAAAACCGGTAAGAGATATCTTCCTAACTGCACGAACATCTGATGATTTAATTGACCAACTTTTAGCTTATGAACCAAAAATTGACCATATTCTTTCCAAGTTGAACTGGTCTGGTAACGATCGTGGCAAAAAGCGCAAAGTAAACCCGGACCTTAATCTGTAATCTTTAGTTATGATTGTCAATTTCACAATTACCAGGTGATATCTTTTAAACTCTTTCTTTCTTTCTTTAAACATTGGGGACAATGTCTCGTTTTGGTTGGGGGGAGATAATAGTTTAGGAAATAAATAATTTTCATGTTTATGTCTCTTTCAATGATGTTAGTTTTTACTGTGTTGTTATTTTGTGTGTAAAAATATATATCCATATATATACACACAAAATAACAACAAATTTTTTTTCTAAACCAAGTGGAATTGTTGTTCAGATGTGGCTGTGTAAGGAGTTTTCACTCATGAGACGCATCTCAATATAATTAGTAACAAGTTTTTTATCGTTCTTTTCTTTTTTGAATCATTTAAATTTGTGAATTCTCCATAACATTGATTAAATTTGATCTTTATATGCTCGTCTGGCTGATATGATCAACAATATGGTAACATATGACCAAGGGTGGTAAGTGAAAATTTTGTAATATTCAGTTCTCTAATTTGTTGGAGGTAACACCTAAAAGCAGTGAAATTTTTTATTTTGCCAAATTGAAAAAAAAAAGTTTGAATAAAGTTCGTTTCGTAGCCTTTCTAACCTGAGTAATTAAGTCTGAAGGGTTGTTTTAACACTTAGTACCCTAAGACCAACTGGTCTGGGAATTACTGGCCCAAAGCTCGTTACAAGGGTTAAAAAGAAAGCTTAAGGAAATCAGACACTGTTTATCTGAGATCCAAGCAATTAAGCCCATAAGGGTGTATTAACACCTAGTGCCCTAAAACCAACTGGTTTGGGAGTCACTGGCCCAAAATTTGACACAAGGATTGAATATATGTTTTAGACATTATTTTTATCTGATATCCGAGCAATTAAGCCTGTAGGGGTGTCTTAACACCTAGTGCCCTAAAACAAACTGGTTTGGGAGTCACTGGCCCAAAGTTCGATACATGGATTGAAGATATGTTTATAAATGAACTTTCAGTGCCAAAAAAAGTGTAAACTCTAATATAATCTTAGGACAAAAATATTACTCTCTTTTCAATAAATACATGTGATATTGTGGGCACAATATATTGATTAATACCTTGTTTTATTAGTATATTGAAGAATGGTAAAAAAAAAAAGTACATGAGAAGTCATTTATGTGATCATTCAGAAAAAAAAGAAAACAATTGGACTTAGATAAGAATTTTTCTTCCGCTTGAATTACTAGGGACTAGTAATAAGCTGGTTGGGGGTGTGATGAATACTAAAAAGTGCATATTTATTAGACGATAAGTTAATCATTTTACATTTATAGTTTCACTAATCCCCTTAAATTGACACATTTGTGTAAATATTTTAAAGTTATGCTTTGAGTGCTTTTACTGTGTTATTTTATATTTTTGTCAGGAAAAATACTGCTCGGAAGCTCGACGGGACAAATCAGACGTGAAAAAAATAAATCTGCAAGCACGTCGTAAAATCAGCAAGCATGTCGTACAATCTGCAAGCACGTCGAAAAATCTACAAGCACGTCGTGACACGTGGAACCTTTACGTCGTGACATATGTCCCCAACGTGGCTTCACCATTCTCTGACACGTGTCCCCAATGTGGCTTCACCATTCCTTTGCATACTTTCTTACAGGATAGATTTCCTTTAATAGATTTCCTTACAGGATAGACATCTATCGGGCGGGCGGGGGTAGCCACAATTGGAACTTAATCTTAATGAATCCACATAATTTGGTTGACATAGACATATGGTTAAATTGGGTTAAATTGGGTATTTGCGTCTGACCATCAACATAGGCTTTTGCATAATTTAGTGTTCCATGTTAGTAAACTAATTTATTACACAACCATGAAATAACCACTTTATCTTTTAAAAGATATTAGAAAGATTCACAACCCTCGATAGTTTTGAATATTGAATTTTCTTAAAACTACTTTGTGCAATTTTATTTACTTGTACATAAATTTAGAATCATCATCATTTCAAATCAATCAATCAACCTGTTAGATACTAGTAATCATTTGACTTCATAAAATTAATAGATTAGGTATTAAGTCCTCATAGGATCGATACTTTTTATACTACTTGAACGATACGTACTCTTGCGTTATACATGTGTGTTTACGCCGGTCAAGTTTTTGGCGCCGTTGCCGGGGACTTATTTATCTTTCACTATTAGTTTAGAGGTTAGATACATTTACTTGTATCGAATTTCTTTTTACTTATTGTTTTTGTTTTCTTGTGTTTCAGGTTCTCAGAAACTTCATGAGACGGACCAGAAGCTTTGAACTCCGACCGCTTGACCCGGAAATTGAAAGAACCATCAGACAGTTGAGAAGGGAAAAGCAAGAAGGCCAAGAAGTTTTAGTCAACATGGAACCTGAACCTTTGGAGGTTGCACCACCAATTCCCATTCGAGACAGAACCATTCCAGTGGTTGACAGACTCATTTCATGTATTGTACTTCCTCCCTTACCAGCAAATGCAGGTTACATCAAAACATGCATTCATATGATTCAGCAGTCAGTTCAGTTTGGGGGGAATGCAACTGAAGATCCTAATGCCCACATCAGCAACTTCCTGGAAGTTTGCGGCACTTTCAATTACAACCGGGAAGCTGAAGAAGCAATAAGACTATGTATTTCCCATACTCTTTGAAGGACAGATCTAAAGCTTGGCTACATTCACTACCAGCAGGTTCCATCCCAACTTGGAACACTTTAGCCACCAAATTTCTTGCAAAGTACTTTCCACCAGCCAGAACTTGAAAGCTGAGGAAGGACATCACATCCTTTGTGCAACAAGACTTAGAAACTCTCTACGAAGCTTGGGAAAGGTACAAATATTTGCTCTGGAAATGTCCTCACCATGAGATTCCAAAATGGCTTCAAGTCCAAACCTTCTATAATGGACTTTCTGGACTGATGAGAACCACAATCGATGCTGCTGCTGGAGGAGCTTTAATGGCAAAAGGATAAGATCAAGCCTGAGACCTAATCGAAGAAATGGACAACAACAATTCCTCGTGGCCAACAGAAAGGAGCATGATCCAAAGAATTGCAGGAATTTATTAAAGTGGAGCCAATACAGCAGTCAACACCAAGCTGGATCAGATATGCAAATTCATGGAGACTCTCAGCACTGGATCCACAAGTTCACCATATGGAGGAACACCATAACCAAACCAACTTGAAGAGATGGTGAATTATGTCAAAAATTTCAACATACATGGGAACAATCCATATTCCAACACCTACAACCCATGATGGAGGAATCATCCGAATTTTTCATGGAGCAACAATTCAGGACAAAAGAACAATCCACCACCTGGATTCCAACAACAGAACAAAAGCCAGGAACATGAAAAAGAACCAGAAATGAAAGAATGTATTGCAGAGATGTTCAAAAAGTAACAAGCATCATATGATGCTATCTTTCAGAGCCAATCTGATTCCATCAAAGCACTCGAGAATCAAATCGGACAACTGGCCAATGCTCAAAGTTACAGACCGCTAGGTAATATTCCCAGCAACACAGAACCCAATCCAAGGAACCAAGGGAAGGAGCAATGTCAAGCCATTACCTTGAAAAGCGGTACTGAAATCAACCAAGATTTTGGAATCAAGGCAACAACTACTGAGGAAGTTCCAAAAGAAACAAAGCAACAAATGGAGGAAAAAGAATCAAAGGAAAAATAACAGATCACTCCACCTCCACCTTTTCCATAACGACTTTAGAAAAATAAACTGGACAAGCAGTTTGCTCGATTCCTGGAGGTGTTCAAAAAGCTTCACATCAAAATCCCATTTGCAGAAGCCTTGGAAGAAATGCCCAGCTATGTAAAATTCATGAAAGACATTCTTTCACGAAAACGAAGATTGGGAGATTACGAGACAGTAGCATTGACGGAAGAATGCAATTCCATTATTCAGAGGAAACTTCCACCAAAGTTGAAAGATCCTGGCAGTTTCACTATCCCATGTACCATTGGAGAACACTATATTGGTAAGGCTTTATGTGACTTAGGTGCAAGTGTTAATTTGATGCCTTTTTCTATTTACAGGAAACTGAAAATTGAAAACTATATCGGTAAGGCTTTATGTGACAAAGGCTTTTTCATAATTTAGTGTTCTAGGTTAGTAAACCAATTTATTACACAACCATGAAATAACCACTTCATCTTTTAAAAGATATTAGAAAGATTCACAACCCTAGATAGTTTTGAATATTGAATTTTCTTAAACCTACTTTTGTGCAATTTTATTTACTTGTATTTAAATTTAGAATCATCACCATTTCAAATAAATCAATCAACCTGTTAGATACTAGTAATCATTTGACCTCATAAAATTAATAGATTAGGTATTAAGTCCTCGTGGGATCGATACTTTTTATTCTACTTGAACGATATGTAGCTTGCGTTATACGTGTGTGTTTATGACGGTCAGAAGTTTCCTCATACCCTGGCCACTAGCCTAGCCTTGAACGTCTGTATCTTCCCATCTCCTTCCTTATACCTCTAGTAGATCACTTGCAACCTATGGTTTTACCTCCATCAAGTTGGTCTACAAGTTCCCAGACTGAGTTGGAGTACATTGACTTCATCTCGAGGTTCATGGCTTTAACTCACTCTTCTTTATCAGAATCATCCATTGCACTACGATAGGTCAGTGTATCATCTACACCATCACTGGATACGACAACTTGTGTAATATCCCAAGTTTTTGGAACAGTACGGGAAGATTTCTGAATTAAAGTTAAGGATTTGGAAAATGATGGTAATCAAAAATTAGAGTTTATCTGTTGGAAAAGAGTTCAAAAAATTTTAAAGTGAAGCTTTGTTGCGTTGGTAAACACGTGGTTTCGAGAACCGGTTACGCGATTTCGGATTTAATCGTTATATGTGTAAAAGTTTCTTGTTTCGGCTATAAAAATTTCAAGAAAACTTTGATTGAGTTGATTCTTAAACCATCAGACTCATCTTTCCGAGACGACCAACTTCCGTGTCGAACACTTTTTGAAATTTACATCAGAATGGCTTCGAAAAATATGAATTTCCAAGAAAGCCTAATGACACAAGCCTATGTTGTCGACAATGGCATAAAATAGGAGAGACGTGCACGTGAATGGGTTTCGCGATCTCGGCTCGTCGCTTTATTTTACGGTCCTAGCCACCCACCAAATCGAAGCTCTCAGAGAGTACTATAAGATGACAGTTATGATTTTTCTTATCCATGCTCAGTTACACGTGAAACGAGAGAGGAAGATTTAGATGAATAGTGAACCATAATGAACAATACCTCCAATCAAAATTCCATTGATTTCAGTGCATTCGTGGGATCGTTTGGATTATGTATATGTCGTTGAAATATTGGTAAGACCTCTCAGTAAAAAGTCTCTAATTTTTAGTTTTTTTTACTAAATATTCGGATGTATCCAATAGCTTCATAAAGTAGCGTAATGATATAAATTGAATTGATTGAGCATTAGTATATTGAATATGTGTATTTAGTAGAATCTGAGTGAAAACGGAACGAGTTTGATCGATCCGATAGAATATGCAAGTTTCTGGTGAAAGTGGGATTTTGCATAGAATGACGTGTTTTGATTTTAATGATATTTATGAGTTATATACGATATTACGAACATGTTTGGATAAATCTGGGTAGGTTCAGAGGGTTCGGGACACTTCCGTAGCTTTTGCAAAAACTATTTCGGAAGATTTTTCAAAAATATGTAAACCAAAAATTTAGATGAACTAGTGGCTTGGTATAGTTTGTAATGGTGTTTTAAGATTATTGGAACTGAAACATTGAAATCGGATGTGTTTTGGTTGTCCCAGAAAGAACCAAAATTTTGTCTAAGTAAAGTTAAGAATTTCATTAAGTTGTGATTCTGACGATATTTCGGCATTCGTTTTTGCAGGACTCGGACCTGGAGTGCTCACGGAGCCAGGTAAGTAACCCATGCGATGAGAACTTGAATTTGTGAGTTCTTATTTTAAATATATATATATATATATCGATATAGATGATTATCGTGTTAGGATAAAAGATAACAGTTAAGTGGCGATTTTGAGTACGGGGTACGAGATTACGTATAGTTAAGTGTATCGACCGCCACAAGTTTGAATTTTTGTTATTGCTTTGATGTGAAGTGAAATGTTCGATGAGCATATTGTATATGTATATGTATAGATGTACGTAAGGGTATGAGCCTGTAATGATAAGATTACATGTAAGTAAATGAATAAGTACATGTATAAGTATATGAACATATATTTGTATATGCGTTTGATGTTAAGATATATATATGCTTGTTATATTGAATCGGCAATTGGGGCAAACCATGATTTCTGATTTGATAATAGCTTATGTATGAATATGGTATATGAATAAGTTTCTGTTGTTTATATATGTGATTTATTTGTATAGAGATTGAAGCGGTTAAGCATGATAAGGAATGAGTAAAATCCAAACACCTTTTTAAATGAATATGTGTAGTTAATAAGTTTTGTATCAAAGGATTCCAGATAGAAAATAGGAAACAAATTAAGTTTGATTGATAAATGAAAGACATGGATATTGTTAAATTTATGGCATTTGCATTCGTAATAATATGTAAATTAATATGTTTGAACATATATATGTATCTGTGTGAATGATAGCTTAGAGTGTTTTCATGGATATGCTTGTGTATGAGAAGTTGTGCAATGAGTTTTTGTTCTGTGATATGTGTGTATGTTTAATTGGTCGATGTTCTCGTAGTATAGTAGTCGAGCTGGTTAAGGATCCGTTCGGATGAAATTCATCTCATACCTATTCTAAAATAGGTAATTAGTCTTGTATGAGCATTGTATATGTAAGCCAACCACATGTTTGTATTGTTTGATGATGTGTTCTGTGATGTACTGATTGTTATATGTGCTTCATTATCGGTTGTACGATGACTGTGTGTATATCTGTGTTTGTATATGTATGATTTAAGTAATATGTATGGATAGTCTATGTTTATGTGGATGAATGAAGATTTGAAAGCCGATGTGAATAACATATGTTGTAAAGCGTGTTTGCTAAGTTATATTGATATGTACATATTGAAAGGTTTTTAGGGTGTATAACCGGGTAAAGTAGCGGAACCCGAAAAAATAAATTTTTCCGATTTCAATAATTTTTATTGGGCAAATTAAAATAAACTTATTTATTCGAATTACTCAATCTTAAAAACTAATTTTTTACCCAAAAATTAGATTTTTTCCTTAATAGTTGTGAGACCCCAAAGGTTTACATTTTGATCATTTTAGTCCTTATTTGTCAAATACGAATTTAAGTGATTTCAAATCACGACCAAAATGATTTATACATATCATATACATCAAAATACAACTCACAACAAAAATTCCCAATTTCTTACAAATTACCGAGAGCTCCCCAAACTTTCATTTTTGTGCATTTTGGTCCAAATTTGTTCAAAACAACTTAAATTGATTTCCAATCAACACCAAATGATTTGTAATCTTATATACATCATAATACAACACATATATGAAAAGCCACAATTTTGATTTAGGTTAAGAACCCTAATTTCTCAAATTAATTCAATTAACAAAATTAACAAAATTAATCGAATCTAACACTTTAATCTAATCTCTACTACACCAAACAAGTCTCACCAGTTTGAAACAACTCAAGAATAATTCTAGGTCATCAATGACTGGCCTAACAACTTTAAAATGGCAACAAGATCATCAAATGATCAAAAGAAAGCTTATACAACATTTACAAGCTTACTTTGATAAACATACATGCATACATCTTTCATTCATGCTTCCAACCAATTTATTTCAAAACTAAAAGAGTAGAGAAACAACCAAACATCACATTTTGTAGCCAAGAACCTTAGAAATATTTTCTAGTTGGAGAAAGTTGGAAAAAATTTACAAAGCTAGAAGTTTTCTTCAATTTTCTATTTTGTTCTTCATTTTTTTCTTTCAACTTTTCTTTTTCGAATATTTAGAGGCTTAGCAAAATGTGAAGCAAAAGAAAAAACTTAACCCTTAAATACTTAGGGTTAGCCAAATTTTATAAGAAAAATAAACAAGATATTTTACAATTTTCAAACAAATATCAAAGAAGTCAAAACCATTTTTACATCTTTTATTTAATATAAAGTCAAAATCATACACTCTTTAATCATTTCCTAAATTTATCATAATGGTAGATATTTATATTTTAATTATTTTAATAATTTAACAATTAAATAATTAATTAATTAAATATAAATAACTCAAATATATGTAGTATATTTACTTTAAATAATCCAAATATATATATATATATATATATATATATATATATATTAATGATATATGTCAAATATCATAATTTGACATTTAATTAATGTGTATTTAATTAAATCATACACTAAATATAAATACATTAAAAGTCCATTTGCATGTATCTTTCGTTTAACCGTTAAACGATTTATAAATAATCAATATTATTCATAAAATTTTCCATAGTGCTCCGCGAGTATATTTCATTAGTGAGACTCTCTAGTTTCAGGCATATCTATCACGAAATCCAATTTTGTGTCCATAATCTACCCACCCGTAAATTATGACGAACATAGATAAACTCATTGAATCATACAGGTCGAGGTCATTGCATACGTATAATCCTTCTGTCAGAGGTATCCGGATTATTCTAGAGATATAGATATAAACGTCAAATCTCTATAGATATAATCACGTCGACATTTCTAATAGCAATATGTTAATAACACTTAGAACTTACTTCTATAGTGTACCACGGTCCCATGGATTTAACGGATTGCTAATTCCATATTGAATACATATGCTTAGTACACAAAGCTAAAGGATTATATCCAGACACACATAGGATATCCTGAGGATTAGACGACACCCAACGACCAGGCGGAGGTCTGACCTAAATAGGTCAGTGACGTGAATGCCATCAAAGTGTGGATGATCTCATATATCCACAATGGTATCTCAAGTCAAAGAATCATTATTCTACTCAACCCGAGAAGATTCTTATTCACGTTGGTGTAGCATCCATTAATAATCTTCGGTGATTCGTTCAATGTTTATCCGATATAAACACCTATATTTCCATAAGAGTATCCAAGATTGAGAATCTATCATTAGAATCCAAGATTCCAATATACAACATGTACCGGTCTCAACGGGTTTACTTACTGACAAAGTAATGTAAACCTTGACCAGGAACTGTTAAAGAAATGATATTGTTATGATACAACTCAATGTTAGTTGCGACGCTTTTACAACTGTATCATAACTAATCATTCTAAGGTCAATTACGTCTTTACCAATATAAAGAGATGTTATATAATCGAAACTGTTTATTTTATTCATAATAAAATATTTACAAAAGTATTTACAGGGAAATAGATAATAAAATTAGCGCTTCAAGCACCAACTCTAACAAATTCTCTCACTTTCTCTAGTGCCAATATCGATTGTATCTCATACCCATTGACTCCACATGTTTATCAAATAACTTTGGAGGAATGGAATTTGTAAGCGGGTCTGCTACATTATCTTTACTCGGGACCTTGCATATGACAATCTCCCCTCGCTACATAATCTCTCGAATGATGTGGTACTTCCGTTCCACATGCTTTGACTTCTGATGCGCCCTCGGTTCCTTTGCTTGCGCAATGGATACATTATTATCACAGTATAACATAATCAGATTCTGGAATTTGGGACAACTCCCAACTCTGTGATAAAGTTATTAACCCAAACAGATTCTCTTGCAACTTCAGAAGCAACAATATAATTCGCCTCTGTGGTGGAATCAGCTGTGGACTCTTGTTTGGAAATTTTCCAACAAACTATACCTCTGTTAAGGGTAAACACGAATCCTGATGTAGACTTTCTATTATCATGATCCGATTGGAAATCTGAATCCGTAGACCTATTAACCTGTAATTCATTTCCTCCATAAATCAGAAACTTATCCTTAGTACCTTTAAGATACTTTGGGATATGTTTTGTGGCCATCCAATGGTCATTACCTAGATTGGACTGATATTTGATGGTCACACTAACTGCGAAGCTGATATCAGGCCTAGTACATAACATGACATACATGATGCTGCCCAAACATGAAGCATAAGGCTTATTAGACATTCTAATCTTCTGTTTGTGGACATATTTTCTTCGAAAGATGTAGGCCATGTCTGAACGGTATATTTATTATCTTACAGTTACCAAAATTGTACCGTTCTAAGATCTTATCTATGTACGTTGATTGGGATAACCCATTAAGCTTCATTTCTCTATCTCTATAGAGTTTTATGCCTACGACATAAGAAGCTTAACCTAGGTCTTTCATGTAGAAATTTTTATAGAGGTAAGCTTTGACGTCTTGCATCATCCCGATATCATTCCCAATGATCAGTAATATTGAGAACTAAAAATACCACCATACTCCCACTGGCCTTCTTATACACACAGGATTCAACCAAATTCTTGAGAAAACTAGACAATTTGATTATCTCGTCGAATCGAAGATTCCAACTTTGTGAAGCTTGTTTAAGTCCATTAATGGACTTCTTAAGCTTACATACCATGCCCAAGTTTTCGCTGGATAAAAAAACCCTTCGGTTGTTCTATATAGATTTCTTCATCAAGAAATCCAGTTAGAAAAGCTGTTTTAACATCCATCTACCAAATCTCGTAATCTTGGTAAGCAGTAATAGGCAATAAAATCCTAATAGACTTTAGCATCGCTACTAGTGAAAAATTTTCATCGCAGTCGATACCAGGTCGCTGCGAGTAACCTTTAACTACCAGTTAGGCCTTAAAGGTTTCAACCTTTCCGTCAGGCCTGTGATTCCTCTTGTAAACTCATTTACAACCGATAGGAACAATTCCTTTAGCAAGCTGAACCAAGCCCCAGACTTGATTCAGATACATAGAGTCTAACTCTAATTTCATGGCCTCTTGCCACTTCACGGAGTCTATGTCCAACATCGCTTCTCTATAGGAAAAAATGTCAGTCTCTTCAACTAAAAGAACATCAAGACTCCTTTCTTGTATCAAACACAAGTGTTGGTTCGTTTCGGACCTATGAAGTTTGGGTAATAATGGTTATTCATCTACTTGAACTTCAGGTTCCTCCATTGGTTCGTTGGTCTCAGGTTTTACTTCATCAAGCTCAACATGTCTATGATTACCTCATTCAGTCAAAAATTCTACCTCTAGAAATTTTCTGAAGTGAGCTATGAACACATTTCGATACTCAGTATCATAGAACAAATATCCTTTCGTATTTGAAGGATATCCAACAAACCTAAACTTTTGCCCTCGAGGCAAAAACTTATTCTGCTGAGCCGCCCTGACATTTGCAGGACAGCCCCAAAGCTTAACATAATTACGATTCGGTTTCCTACCAGTCCATATCTCATATGGAGTCGTAGGAACAGCTTTAGAAGGAATCTTATACAAAAGATGAGGGGCAGGTAAAAGAGCATAACCACATAAGTAATAGGGCAAATCTGTAAAACTCAACATAGATCGGACCATATCCTATAATGTCTGATTTATCCTCTCTGACACTCTATTATGTTGTGGAGTATTAAGAGGAGTATATTGAGCGAGAATCTCATTCTCCTTTAAATAATTAGTGAACTCTCCATTCATATATTCACCGCCTCGATCCGATCAAAGACATTTAATATATTGACCAGTTTATTTTTCTACTTCATTTCAAAATTCTTTGAACTTTTCAAAAGTTTTCGATTTATATTTCATCAGATAAATATAACCATACCATGACACATCATCGGTAAAAGTAACAAAGTATGAAAAACCTTTGTGAGTAGTCCGACTCATGATACCACATTTATCAAAATTTACGTGTTCCAATAAGTCAGTGGCTCGGTATCCTACACCAGAAAATGGGGCTTTGGTCATTTTACTGAATACAAGATTCACAGGTTGGATAAGGTTCAATGGTGAGATCCTAAATCAAACCATTCCTAACCAACAGGGTTAGGCGTTTCACGCCTATATGACCTAACCCCATTTGCCAAAGTTCATTATTATTTATTTCAGATAGTTTACGTTTATTAATTCAAGTATTCAAGATATCTCGAGAATTATGTAAAATATAATGACCATGCTCATTTGGAAAAATAAGGATCTGAATAATATTTATATCACATAAATACAAGGAACAATTCATAATATTTACATGATATCTTTATGTATCTAATAGAAAAAGAGATATAATATTTATTACACGCATCCCAGTACAACATAGCAGTCATACAACAAACATTTCCTACTAGGTAAGGGAATCTCGTATAAGCCCACTGCAATCACGTCAAAAGAGTCACCACTCCCGAACCAAAACTGTATCTCTCCAGATTTCAGTTGTCTACTTTCCTTAAGCAGCTACAACGAATTGCAAATGTGTTCACAAGCTAATGAGATATCAATAACAAGAAAAATAAAAATACCTGATGTCGATGATCTTTCCTTCCTGATCTGGGCAAGGTAGTCAGGACAGTTCCTCTACTAGTGCCCGACCTTATGGTAGTGATGGCACTTATCTTCAGAAGCTCTATTAGGCTTCGCTATCTTAGCTTGTGAAAGTTAAATGGGTTTTGAAAGGAAAAGTTCCAAACAGTGGTCCACAGCTGATTCCACCATAGAGGGGAAATATATTGCAGCTTCTGAAGCTGTAGAAGAAGCTGTTTGGGTTAAGAACTTTATCACAGAGTTGGGAGTTTTCCCAATCATCACGAATCCGATTTTATTATATTGTGATAATAATGGAGCCATTACGCAAGCAGCGGAACCTAGGGCGCATCAGAAATCGAAGCATGTGGAATGGAAATATCACATCATTCGAGAGATTATTTTGCGATGGGAAATTATTATCGTGTGCAAGGTACCGAGTGAAGATAATGTAGCAGACTCACTTACCAAGTCCATTCCTCCCAAGTTATTTGATAAACATGTGGAGTCGATGGTTATGAGATATAATCGATATTGGTACTATAGCAAGTGGGAGATTTTGTTAGGGTTGGTGCTCTGAGCGCCAAGTTCTATTTGTATTTCCCTGTAAATACTTAGGTAAAAATTTTATTATGAATAAAATGAACAGTTTCTTTAAAATAACTTCTTTTTTATATGGTAAAGACGTAATTGTCCTTAAAAAGATTAGTTATGATATAATTGTAAAAGCGTTGTAACTAACATTGAGTTATATCATAACAATATCATTCTTAAACTATTCCTGGTCAAGGTTTACAGTACTTGTTCAGTAAGTAAACCCGCTAAAATCAGTACATGTCCTATATTGGAATCTTGGATTCCAATGGTTGCTTAATGAACCATGAGACTTTGAGACTCATATAGACATGTAGGTGTTTATATCGAATGAACATTGAACGACTACCAAAGTTTCTTAATGGATGGTACACCAAAGTCAATAAGAATCTTCTCGGGTTGAGTAGTATAATAGTTTTTTGACTTGAGATACCATTATGGATATATAAGATATCCTTTACACATTGATGGAAGTCACATCACTGACCTATTTAGGTCAGACCTCCGCCTGTTCATTGGGTGTGGACAGATCCTCAGGATATCATGTGTGTGTCAAGAAAGAATCTGTCAGCTATGTGTACATAGCATAGGTATTCAAGATGTGATTAGCAATATGTTAAATCCATGGGCCCGTGGTACACTGTAGAAGTGAGTTCTAAGTATTTTTGAGAGATTGCTAATATAAACTTCGACCAGATTATACCTATAAGGATTTGACGTTTATATCTATATCTCTGGAATAATCCGGATACTTGTGACGGAGGGATTATACGTATGCAGTAACTTCAACCTGTATTATTCAACGAGATTATTCGTGGGCGTCATAATTTACGGGTCGGTAAATTATGAATACGAAATTGGATTTCGTGACAGATATGCCAGAACTTAGAGAGTCTCACATAATGAAATATACTCATAGAGCACTAGGGCAACAGTTATGAAGTATATTATTTTTTTAAAAATCGATTAACGGTTAAACGGAAAGATACATGCATACGGGTTTTTTCCGGTCATTTCCTAATTAATGTGTATTTATATTTAATGTATGATGTTATTAAATACACATTTATTAATTATCAAATTATTATATTTGACATATATTATTAATATTTGTATTTGGATTATTTAAAGTAAATATAATACATATATTTAGATATTTATATTTAAGTAATTATTTAATTATTAAATAATTAAATTAATTGAAATACAAAAATTTCTAAGGTGATATTTAGTTAGGAAATGATTAAGTGTAAATATTTGACTTTTTACATTTAAAGAAATGGTTATCAAATTATTTTTTGCTTCTTTAATTGTTAAAATAGAAAAATATCTTTTTTCCTTTTTTAAAGCCAAAATTCGGCCAAACTCTAAACATATATAAGGGTTTTATTTTTCATTTGCTTCCATTAGGTTAAGTCTCCAAATATTAGAAAGGAGAAAGTTGAGAGAAAAAGAGAAGTGTGAAGAAGAAAATCAAAGGAAACTTGAAAATTAGTAATTTCAACTTTTCCTTAAATAGAAAAATATTTCTATTATTATTAGCTACAACATATGATGTCTACAAGTTTTTCTATTCTCTTGATTTTGTAATAAGTAGTTCGGAAGTTTAAATGAAAGATGTATGCATGTTTGTAATCATAGTAAGCTTATAAATAGTGTATAAGCACACTTTTAGTCATTAGATAACTTGGTTGCCATTCTAGAGTTGTTAGGCCACTCAATAATGACCTAGAATTGTTCTTGAGTTGGTTCAAAGTGGTGAGACTTGTTTGGTATTGTAGAGATTAGATTAAAGTGTCGTATTGAATTATTTTGGTTAATTTTATTAATTTGATTAATTGAAAAAATTAGGGTTTTTACCTTAACCAAATTTGTGTCTTTTTATATATATGTTGTAAAATTATTTTGATTGTAATTGGAAATCACCTAAGCTTGTATTGACAAACTAGGACCAAAATGATCAAAATCAAGAATATAAGGTGCTCTCGGCAATTTGAAGAAATTTGGGGATTTTATGTATGAGATGTATTTTGATGTATATGAGATGTATAAATCATTTTGGCAGTGATTGGAAATCACTTTATCTTGCATTTGACAAATTAGGACTAAAATGAAATGCAAACTTAAGGGGGTTCATGGTAATTTGGAAAAAAAATTGGATTTTGGGTAAAAATTTATTTTTGAGTAATTATAATAAATTAGTTATTTTAATTACCCAAGAAAAATAAATTAAATCGGAAAAATTTGATTTTTCTCATTCCTTTGCGTTTCCCAGTTATACCGTTTAAAACCCAACACCTTAACCCACTATGTCAAAGTGTTAGCATGATGCATGTATGCATGCAATACATGAGATGC
Source organism: Zanthoxylum bungeanum (assembly GCA_019454045.1). NCBI lineage: Eukaryota > Viridiplantae > Streptophyta > Magnoliopsida > Sapindales > Rutaceae > Zanthoxylum > Zanthoxylum bungeanum. Next base: position 34,009 of record SKCR01003495.1, read on the forward strand.
ATGGTGTGCTCAAATATCATAATATACCCTTCCAACCTTATGCCTCCCACACATATGGTAAGTCTCATATCTGTCATAGGTATGGCTTAACTCATGCACCAACAGGGGGTGCATAAGTTCATCCTCTCATATGCTAAAAGTAAACCTTAACTACTTTGGTTCCTATCCATCGCTAAAAGATAAAGACTGCATGCATAATGACTAAACCTTTGTGAGGATCGTGCCATTGTCTAAGAATGATGAATTGGACCATCAGTAATCACGGTTATCTTGGGATGGGTTTATAAAATATTTAGGAATATCTAATTGGGAAAAAAATAAGGTGTATCCTTTCTGGATGAAAGCCAGTGTGAGTATCGAACTCATATTTTGGCACTTTTAATTAAACATTTTTAGGCCCAACGATGTTTGCATAGAAGGTGGCCCGTTATCATTTAAAAGTATTTGGCCCAATAATCAAGAAAACACAAACTTGTTTTAGTTGAAAAGGCCCAATAAGTTTTACATCTCATGGCAAAAGGTCAAGCTACTTCAAATGATTGAGGGCCCAACACAAGCATAAGTGAGGCATCGATAGGATAATACCTAAAGGCTTTCATGTGAACATAAAAGGGAAAGGCTTAGGTGTTAGACATTATGTCCCATAGCGTCACTGTTTGTAAATGATATTGTATTATTGTACAAAATTAACTATGTGATAATGAAATTGCCTTTTGCCGTTTTGTAATGTTATTTACTTTGATATATAAATAGCGAAAGTCCATATGATTAGTACCGGATTGAGATGATATGAGACAGTATCAATCCATAAAGGTTTAATCATTAAATATCCCTAGTCGGAGTATTATCGAGATCGGACATCGATAATGCGGAATAGACTAGTATTGCACTTGTGCACGTTGTGAGGGCACAACGGCATAGTTCTCATATATTTAAGTATTGGATACTTATGCAAGTGCGATAGGAGGTTGTGTTTTACCGATGGTACGGAAAACAGCTTCGCTCTGGATAGACCCCGCGGAATCCCATTGGTAGTATGTCTGCGTGTCTATGGGAGGCCGCATCAGGGTAGGTGTATATGGTCTTAACCTGAGACTTACATCGCTAGTACTTGCGACAATCGGTAAACTTTGGTTTTGGTGGTTGGGGACCTTAACCGGTTCTGTGTACACCTCTTCTGGGTTTATCAAGAATCGTAGTGTACTGGATGTGATGTCGAGATGGAAGTATCGCTTCTGACATATGGAGGTGATGATCACGCAGGGCACAGAACTAGTACTCTATAAAAGGTTGCAACCGTCGGGACAATATGACCAGGTCAGGATTGTTCGATTTAAAGAGACTGGTTGCTTGATGTCCGATATATGTTTCGTACGGGGCAGACACATCTCCAGCCCCAGGCCTAACATGTGATCATCCGATACTGGATCGATGTACGCAATACTACGGTATACTACGCTTGATATAGATCTTATATTCCTATAAGAATATTTCTGTAGAATTGGGTAGGCATGGCGCTTTGCTAGAAGCCAACCTTGTCTTGTGAATCGGTAAAGACGTAGTACGAGGTACGTACGTGTTCGGATTATCCGACGACCGTATTTACTGCCAAAATATCCGGAGATCTCTTTGGTCGCTTCCTGAAGATTCACCTATGATATTTTGATTCGAACTTAATTAATCTTGGATTAATTACGGAGAAACTTTATCTCGGATAAAGTGCCTAATTTAGAGAGAGAACGATTAATTTGGAATTAAGCGATAAAATTATAGTATTCGATATAATAATCGAAATTCGATTTCGACGCGAAATTAAAATTAGATTTTAATTCGGGCATACGAGTTAATTTAGAATTAATTCGTTAGCGACGTAAATAATAATTTCGCCAGGCGCAATTATTTATTTAAATTCGGTTTAATTAACGTCGTGACGTAAGCTCGGTATTTCGGAAATATCGAACCCGAACGCGTGAGTGGACGTGGGCCCACTTTCATTGGGAAACGTGTGGGGCCCACATGACACTTGTCATTATATGCATTATTTAATTGATAAGGCATTGCATGGTGATAGTGTGCATTACACTCAAATGTTTTGCATGGAGTTTGAGTGTTTGACACTCTAAGCCATTGCATGGTTTGTGTCATAGATTTATTATTAATTTAATAAATTTTATGACATAAATATAAATTGATTTTTGGTAAAACAATATCAATTACACAAAACTCTTTCTCTCTCAAATTTCTTCACATTGCCGTGAACTCCATGGAAGGGCAAAGGAAGATTTGATCTTCTATTCTCCATTTTTGCTAGCACAAGCAAGGGATCAAAAGAGGTGATAGGGAAACCATCAAAGAGCTTGGAATACAAAAGCTTGGAGCTTCAAGTCTTCTTCCTCCTCTTGGCCGAATCTTCCAACACTTGGAGCTTCCACCATTTGATCATCTTCTTCATCACATAGCTTTGTAAGTATGATTCCGCCATGCTTCAAGTCTTTTATATATATTCATTTATAGTATTTCATATGCTTAATCTTTGTTTGGGACATATTATAGAAACCAACATTAGGCTATTATCGGCGAAGGATTGCCTCCAACTAGGTCTCCACACTCAAGGTTCTGATCGACCAAGTGAACGCATATTTTTATACTTAAGAACATAAAGGGTTGCCCACAACTAGGTCTCCCCACTCAAGGGTTCGATTGACCAAGTGAACACATATATATGCTCATTGTAACATGCCAATAAATGACAGTTATCAACACATACCAATCCACCACCTTAACTGACAGCGATTTCATGATATGAAACACCATCAAGGTTAAAAAGGTTACGCAAAAGATGAAGACATTGTTCTCATCATTTCACCATAAATATTACAAGACACTATTTCGAGGCCGATTTTTTTATCCTAGTGGAGTCACCATATGTAGGAGCTAAGTTAGATATACGACTATGTCTATGACGTCGGCGACCACTATACTGTTGGGCCGCAGCCCGTAGCCCATAGAGATTATGGATAGTTCCACTGGGGACTAACCGAAGAATAATGGAGTCGATGTTGGGGTTTCGGCGTGGGTGCAGCAGAAGCTCGCGGTTCGGGTGAAATCATAATTTTAAAACTTTTTAAATTACCAAATAAATTATTAAATATCCAATATGAATAATTCATCCATATTTCACCTAAACATATTTATTCGATATCAAATAATGACATAAATAATTAAGAAACATCGCGAAACGTTTACGAAAATATTTTTCCGCAAAATAGCATAAAACGCATTTTCGACCGAACCGACTACCCAATGCACATGGAGACTGCCCAGTAAGCCCCAACAAAACTAGGGCAGTTCATGAGCTGCCCGAACAGTAACCAATTCACTGTTTGGGCAGTCGTTACCCAGTTGGTTCAAAAGTCACATAGTAATGCCGTTTTTCACCATTTTCGCATATTTCAACTCCGAAATAGTTTCCGGGAATTGTTCCAACACCCAAAACACATCCAATACATTCATATGACATTATTTTAATCACAATAAACCCATTTTTTTCCAGATCTAATTTTGTAACAAAAATGGTAAAAATGGTATCAGAGCAGGTATGATCATTCATCCTTACATTTGTCATGCTTGATATATTATATATAATCCAATTTTGATGTTTGCACATGCATGTAATTTAGATATTTCTTGACTTTTCGGTTCTACGCTAACGGGAAATGTAACGGAAATTTAATGGTTAAGTTAATTTATATTTTATAAGGTAGATTTAAACTATTTAGAAGTTGATCTAGATTACATTCTACATTTGATGTAGAGCAAAGCTTTCTTATGGAATATCCCCGTTTAAATAAGGCAGTAAAGTGACATGTATTGGATGTATGTTTCTTGGTCCGTCTTGTCAATACGGTTTATGGGTATCTTTCTATGGCTGCATCCGAGAAAGTGCCAAAGCAGTGAGGGTGTAATTGATAGAATTTTATCCATGCCGGATGTATATTTGATACTAGAAAAATTCAGGTGAAAGTGGAAATCCTGAACGTGCCAAAGCTGTCAGGACTACATCGATAGCTTGAGTTTGTCATTGGCAAGTGAAGCCTTGATACGCCTCCTTATGAACTTGCCAAAGTTGTAATAACGAGAAATGGTAAGGACCAAAATTTGGAGTCACAGTGAGTGTGATTGACAATTAGTTGTCTACCTAATGAATATACGTAGGCGAGATCGTGCCAAAGTTGTGAGTCGAAATATATTCATGGGGTCTACCTCTCACTGTGGAATTCGAATTAATCATTGAATTCCCATTTTCCGTCGGGGATTACGGTATTACGTAAAGTAGTGGGAGACATTACTGGGTTAAAAATCCATAACTAAAGCTGTTGGATAATTATGACCCATAGCATCACTATTTGTACAAAACATTATGTTTTTGTACAAATTAACTATGTGACAAAGGAAATTGCTCTTTTATCATTTGTAATTGGATTACCAAGATACATAAATGATAAAAGTCCATATGATTAGTTCTGGATTAATAAGATATGAGACAATATTAATCCACTAAGGTTTAATCATTAAAATATCTCTAGTCGTAGTATTATCGAGATTTGACATCGATAATGCGGAATAGACTAGTATTGCACTTGTGCGCGTTGTAGGAGCATAACGGCATAGTTCTCATATATTTAAGTATTGGATACTTATGCAAGTGTGATAGGAGGTTGTGTTTACGGATGGTACGGAAACAACTTCGCTCTGGATAGACCCCTTGGAATCTGGGATTAATTAGTAGAGAGAGAAAATTAATCTAGGATTAATTACGGAGAATTTTATCTGGGATAAAATTCTACTAAAAGAAGAGAATGATTAATTTGGAATTAATCGATAAAATAATATATTCGATATATTAAACAAAATTAAATTTCGACGCGGAATTAAAATTAGATTTTAATTCGGGCAAACTAGTTAATTTAGAATTAATTCGTTAGCGACATGAATAGTAATTTTGCTAGGCATAATTATTTAATTAAATTTGATTTAATTACGTCGCAACGGAAAGTTCGTTAATTATGAATTAGCGAACCCGAGCCCGGTATGTGTTGCGGGCCCACTGGGATTTTGAATCATGTGGGGCCCACAAGTCACATCACAACACACATCACCTAGTCACTTTATGTTGATGGGTTTTGGTGGGTTGGTGATAACTTGTCCAACACACCAAAGATGTGTAAGAATTGAATGACTTATACCAAATATTTGGTATATCATTTAATTTGGTTTTTGAAATCAAATAACACAATTTTTCTTCTCTCTCTCTCTTCCATCTCTCACACCCAAAGTGCAGTTTTTTTTCCTCTCAAAATTTTCTAGGCTTGGCCGAATTTCAAGAAGGAAAATTGGAAGATTTGTTGCAAATTTTCACAAGTGCTAGCACACAAGGAGTCTGACAATGGTGATAGGGAAACCAACTATTGAGCATGGAATCATTCACAAAGCTTGGAGCTTGAAGACCAATTGCAAGAGCTTGGCCGAATCACACCAAATAAGGAAAAGCTTGGAGGAGTTTTTTTTTTGTTCATCGCATCCAAAAGCCGATCAAAGTGAGTATTTTGGCTACTTTACTTTGTCGTATTCACACATTTCATCGCTTAATTTGATCTTGGTTTGACCTAGAAAACCCAACAATGGTATCAGAGCGGTTATTAAGCATGAAATTGAAATTAGGGTAAAATTGATTTGAGCATGATTTGATAAAATTGATTGATTGATGACCGGCGTAAACACACACGTATAACGCAAGCGCACGTATCATTCAAGTAGTATAAAAATATCGATCCCACGAGGACTTAATTCCTACTGTTGTTATTAATTGTTGAATCTATTTATTTACAAATATATAATTAAATGGAAAAGAGAATGATTGTTTGATTGGTTGAATGTGGTTTTGCAAAATAAAATAAAAACAGACTCAAAAAGAAAATACTAAGGAAAATAAAAGAAAAGACTCAAGGATCTAGGGTCGTGACTCCACACAATATTATTATAAAGATGAATTGATTCTCTTATCTATGTGTAATAAATCAGTTTGCTAACCTGGAACACGAAAATATGCAAAAGCCTCTGTCGATAGTCAGACGCAAATACCAGTATAACTCAATTGAACCATATGTCTATGTCAACCAAATTACTTGGATTCATTAAGATTAATTTCCAATTATGGCTACCCCCGCCCGACAGGTATATGTCTATCCTGTAAGGAAATCTATTAAAGGGTTATATATCCTCAAAGAAGATCGTGGGCTATTGAATCTAAGGCTGAAACCTAAAATCCCTATGTCTAGTTCATTTTAAGTTTACCACATCATTCTTACTGGTGATCAGACAACAAAAAGCATTAAGCTTAAGACTCAATAAACAAACTAAAGAATTACCCATAAAAACAAAATCAATTATTAAGTGTGGATATTGTGTTTCATCACTTCCCTAGAATAAAATAAAATGTTGGGGTTAGAGGATCCACTTTTAGAAATCTCAAATTATTATAATATGGAAATTGTCAGTATTATCCAATTATGTTGAACCAGCCATGAATGTGGTGTTATTATTTATCCATAAACAAGCCATATAGGCGGTAATTATCTGTCACCTAAAGACCAGCCATATAGGCGGTGTCACATTATGTTACATAATTAAAACCAGCCATTAAGGCGGAATCAACTTTTAATTCATATTACAATTTCCATATTATAATTAAAGTCAGATTAATCTACCTTTACTATTTATAATTTAGAAATCTCCCTAAATATAATATATAAATCTGTGTGATATTTACAAACCAGCAATATAGGCGGTATCCTGATTAAGTCAAATTAATAATTAATTACCAACCGACCAACCAGGCGGTATCCTCATTAAGTCAAGTTAAAACCAGTTTAAAAATAATTACCAACCGACCAATATGGCGGTATCCTTATTAAGTCAGGTTTTAAATAATTTATATATTATAATAAAGGGAGATTAATCTAAATTATAAAAGTAAAAAGCTTCACCTTTACCCCAACAGAAATTTAACTACAAAACATAAAAGAAAAGAGAAGAAGAAGAACTATAATTATTACTGAAAATTAAAATACATATATTAAATATTATTTATATTTTCAAAAACTAGATGCAATCCTCTAAAAACAGGGAAAAGCTCCCAAGGAAAGCACACCAAATGAAGTGAAGAATAGCTCAATTTATAGGCAAACTCGGCAACTGGTGTCGCGACGCCAAAGCTTCCAGCGTCGCGACGCTGGCACGCTTTTTCGGTCAATGCGGTTTCACCACAAGGATTCTGTCGGCACAATCAAATGATGACATGTGGCACATGGTGAAAGTGGACCAATGAGAGCTTGACACGTGGCAGAATGTGATTTGCCAATAATTCGGTCCAATGAGAAGGTGACACGCGTCACGAGGAGTGTCGGCACCATAAATTTTTGACACATGGCAGGCGGTGCATTTGAGCTAATCTTCTGAGATGATGACACGTGGCATGATGCACGTTAGCGTAGATGATGATTTTCGGCATCTTAGGATGATGACACGTGGCAGACGTATTTGAGCGGAACGACTGTGATGATGACACGTGGCACGTCGCACGTTAGCAAAGTCAACTTTTCAGATTCTGACTTGTGGACCCGGTGCACGTTAGCAGTACTCGGCACACGTTAGGTGTCGCGATGCTAAGGGTTTGAGCGTCGCGACGCGGACAAATTACCATTTTGTCCTTTTTGCCAATTTTCACTGTTTTGCTCCAAATCACCTCCAGAATGTCCTGAAACTTTATTTATCTACAAAATAACACAAAACACATCAAAATATTCACAAGACTCAAGAAACTATACAAAATATTAGGTTAAATTAGTGGGAAATAGTGATATAATTACCACTCATCACACCCTCAAACCTAACATTTTGCTAGTCCTCGAGCAAAACATAGAATAAAATAACATAAACATCTTTAAAATAAAATTTAACTAAGCCATTTTCGTAGGGATCACGGTTGCATTTAGCATATGCAACAAGCCTTTAAACCCCTAGGTGTCCTTAGTGGACGAGTTGTAGTCTCGTGAGGGTTTACATCAATGATACCCACAAACATTTTACAAAAGTAAAAAAGGTAGTGAAACTAATGCACACAAAAGAAAAAAGAGAAGCGAAAAGAGAATAAAGAAGTTAGTGACTAATTAGGTGAAATTACTACTCCAAGTTACTAGTTGTTTTGTTTCTTTCTAAATTACTGAATAAGTAAATTCTCCGATTATATTTACCATTCTTCATATACACAGCCAACAAAATATTAAACAAATTATTTTTTCCCACAACAGTCATAAGTGCATTTGATAAGAGAGCAATATTTTTGTCCTAAAGTTTTATCGGAATTCACACCTTTTTGCAGCAATGGAATAATTTTTCTGATTTTTTTCTTTGATTTTTCTCTATTTTTTATTTATATACAATATCTTCCATCTATGTAATGAGCTTTGGGCCGGTGGCTCCCAAACCAGTTGGCTTTAGGGCACCAGGTGTTAAGACACCCCTACGGACTTAATTACTCAGACTTCAGATATATATTTTTTTGCCGCATCTTTGATCCATGTAGCGAGCTTTGGGCCAGTGACTCCCAAACCAATTGGTTTTAGGGCACTAGATGTTAAAACACCCTTACAGACTTAATAACTCGGATCTCAGACGTTTTTTTTTTTTACTCCATCACTTTTTGAGATGCTTCCTCCAAGTAAACTAGAGTACTGAATATTACAAACTTTTCAATTATAGCTCATGTCCGTATGTTACTATGTATGTTGATAATACCTGTCAACTGAGCATATGAAGATCCATTTTAGTCAATTTTATGGAGAATTTACAAATTAAATAATTCAAAAGGAAATAAACAAAAATTAACTTGTTCCGAAATAGATTTTAGATACGTCTCAGGAGTGGAAACTCCTTACTCAGCTATCTCTTACCAATTTCACCTTTTTAGTCAAAATAAAAACACAAAAACACAAAATATTTTTGTAATTTTTGAAAAATTTTCAATTTTTTTGTATATTTCGAAAAATTTTGGACTAAAAAATAAAAACAACACACAACTAAAAACAAGATAATAATCAACTAATTCCCTCCCCCAAACCTAAATGAGACATTGTTCCCAATGTCTTAACAGTGGAAGAAGAGTTTAGAAGATAATATCTGGTTAGCTGAAATTTTTCAGGAAAATTTACCGATTAAGATCTATGTCCAACTTACGCTTCTTACCACGATCGTTATCTGACCATTTTTTAGTAAACAATTTCGACAGAATCTCCTCTAAAAACTCAAAATTTTCCCAAGTTTACCCTAAAACAAACACTTCAAAAATCACAACAATGTCAAACTTCGCCCCTAATTCTACGAAATTCAATCGATCAGTCAATCCTCAAATCAGAAATCTGCCAATTACTCACTGCCAAACTTCCAAGTTCACAACCCTCCAATTTAAACAAAATTAATCAACCAAATACTCTTACAATTTTCGGTTATCCCTCTTCAAAGCCCAAAATTTCAGATCCAGTTTAAACAAATTTCACCATACAAATCAACAACAACTTTCCCAAATTTTCAGTCTTCCCCTTCACTATCAATGGTTTCAAATCCAATAGCATCCAATTTTTACAAAATTCACCACACAAAGTTTCCACAAATTCGGCCTTTACCCTTTTGTTGCTGGAAAAGCTGGATCTGAAGATGGAGGGTCTCGGTTTTGGGTGTCTGTTGATCGTGGGTTGCTTCGACCGTGAGTCTTGGCCGGAGGTTGGAAGCTCGGCAATGGGTGGATCGTCTGTTGGTTGAGGTGGTTCAGATGGTGGCTTGGAATCTCGGTGAAAGCTCTTCGGTGGTTCGGTTATGGCTGATTTCGGCAGTGGGTGGCTCGGTCTCAGCAAGGGGTGGTTCTATGGTTCAGTGTGGTCTCGGTAAGGGTGGTTGTGTCTCGGCAGAGGGGGTTCGCGGCTTGACTAGGTATGCCTCGGTGATGGGTGAATCGGTTGTGGGCTCTCGATTGGATGATTCGGCTCACGGTGTGGATGAAGGCTCAGCTATGGTGGTTGGTGTCTCGGTTTCTGGGCAGATCTCGGCTGTGGGTATTGTTAGCTATCGATTTTTGGTTCAGTCTTGCCTTGGTACGACTCGGTGATGGTGGCTCGGTACGGCTCGGTTTCGGTTGTAGTAGTGTGGATCTCGGTTTGATGGTGGCTCACGGCAGTGGCTCGGCGATGGGTCGGTTTGGCTGTGATGGGTCTCGATTTCTGGTAGATTGGCTCGGCTTGACTCAGGTAGTCGTGGGTTGAGAGAAAATTGTGAGATCTGAATGTGGGAAATGAGATATGTCTCGGCGGTTGCTTGTTTTAGGCCTGTAATTGATTCAGCATCGCGACGCTGAAATAAGCCTTGCGTCGCGACGCTAAGTAATTTTCTTTTTTTGGCAAAACCAAGTCTTCCGACGGATAAATCCTCTAGGATGCGTCTCAATAGCTGACTCCTTACTTGGCCGTCTCTTCTGGATTGACTTTACATCTTTGTGATTTTGTCAAATTTTTATTTTATGAAAATCCCGCTTGCACTGGCTTGCTTTGTCCTGAAAAAATCCGTTTTTATTTTACCTGTAAAACTAACACACAAAATTAAAAATTTCACACAAAAAAAACAAATTACAACAAATTGCATTGGTTGCCTCCCTGCTAGCGCTAAAGTTTTCATCTTCAGCCAGACGTGACTGAAATTCATCTATCAATGAGGTTTCAACATCGTTTTGGATGTCTTATTAAAGACAATCCCATGAGCGTTGCTTTTGAAGGGTCTCGTCCAACAATAAGGTGATAAAAAAAGTTTTGTCACATTCAGCGCTCGTGCAACCTTTTTAATCTTTGTTGCTACAGTGGTTCCTGAAAAGAAAGAAATAGAATCAGGAGGTCTCGTCTGGTGCTTGACTTGGAATGTGAGTTCCATTCTGTCAAGCTTCTGGGTGATTTCTCTTATCAGTACTCCCCAAAACAATGATGTTTCGCCTGAATGCTCTGGATATTCAATTTGGTCTGACAATTGCTCCTCCATTTGCTCTGTTTCTTGCTCCACATTTTCTTCATAGTTGTATTTTAGGATTTCCGCGTTCAGTTCTTCATCTGTCATCTGTGAAAAACATGCTCCATAAGTGTCAACCTGAGGATGTAAAGATATGTCAGATTTTAGGTCTTCATCATCTGATCTGGGTGAAATGATTGGCTCAGATAGATCTTCTTCAAACATTTATGCAATGGATGCTCTAATATCTTCATTTTGAGGATACAGAATTCCATCCTCAAGTGTTGATGCAGTTGGTACAAACAGCTCTGTTTCATTATCGTCAGTGTCAGAATAATAAAAATCAAATCGAGACTTTGCCGGTTCGGGCTCCTGAACTGATACCTATGATTCTTGATACTGCTCAGCCTCCTCCTCTGTTGAAGTGTCATTGTGAACTGATTGGTACTCGAAGGCTTCATCAGTGTCATCTGAAAATGGTCTATGAGGTATGTAGCTCTGGTTTTATGTTAATTGTCTCGTCTGATCTGTCAATCTCTGAATGAATTCTGATTGTCTCTGAATACTTTCGAGTTGATTCTGGTATGTTTCAAGCATCGTATCCAACTCTTCGTCTCGTTTCTTGAACCAATCTTTGAGCATGTCAATCATCTGATCTTCTTCTAATGATTCTGATTGTTGATGAAGATCGTAGGTAGATGGTGGATAAGATGGAAAATATGATGGTTCTTCGTACCTTTTGTTGGACAATTATGTCCCATATCTTCACTATTTGTACAGATCATGGTGTTGTTGTAAAAATTAACTATGTGACAAAGAAGATTTCACTTTTATCATTTGTGATTAGATCACCTAGATATATAAATGATAGGAGGTCCCTATGATTTGTTCCTGGACGGAGAATGATATGAGACAGTATCAGTCCACGTAGGATAAATCATTAAATATCCATAGTCAGAGTATTATCGAGATTGGACATCGATAAATACGTAAAAGACTAGTATTACACTTGTGCGCGTTGTGAGGGACAACGGCATAGTTCTCATATATTTGGGTATAGGATACTCATGCAAGTGTAATAGGAGGTTGTGTTTTATCGATGGTACGGGAAACAGCTTCGCTATGGATAGACCCCCTCAGAATTCCATTGGTAGTATGACTATGTGTCTATGGAAGTCTGAAATCAGGGTAGGTGTATTTGGTCTTAACCTGAGACTTGCACCTCTAATACTTGCGACAATAAATATACTTTGGTTGAGGTCGTCCAGGGTTTTAACAGGTTCTGTGTATTCCAATGCTGGGTATATTGAGAATCGTAGTGTGTTGGGTGTGATGTCAAGACGGAAGTGTCACTCCAGTCATATGGAGATGATGGTCACGTAGGATACGGGACTGGTTCTCTTAAATACTGCAGCTATCGGGATAAAATGACAAGGTCATGTTTATCCGATTATAGAGACTAGTTACCAGACATCTGACATGTGCTTCGTACGGGGCAGACACAATTCCAGCCCCAGGCCTAGCATGTGATCATCTGATACTGGATAGAAATACGCAATACTACGTATACTACGCCTGATATAGATCCTTATTCCTGTAAGGATATTTCCGGAGAATTGGGTAGGCGTGGCGCTTTGTTAGAGGCCAACCTTGTCTTGTAAATCGGTATAAACTTAGTACTTGGTACTTACGTGTTCGGATAGTCCAACGACCGGATTTACTGCCAACATATCATGGGATCTCATGGGTCGCTTCCCAAAGATTCACTGATGACGTATGACTCGCACCTTTTAATTAATCTGGGATTAATTAGAAGAGAGAGAAAATTAATATGGGATTAATTGTGGAGATATTTTATCTGGGATAAGATATCATTTAAAGAGAGATAACAATTAATTTGGAATTAATCGATAAATTAATATATTTGATATATTAAACGAAATTAGATTTCGACGCGGAATTAAAATTAGAATTTAATTCGGGCGAACGAATTAATTTAGAATTAATTCGTTAGCGACGTAAATAATAATTATGATAGGCATGATTATTTAATTAAATTAGATTTAATTACGTCGCAACGGAAAATTCGTTAATTTGGAATTAGCGAACCCGAGCCCAGGATTATTTGCGAGCACATTCGCATTTTGAATTCGAGTGCGGCACGTAAGTCAAATCAAGCGTCAAATCACTAGTCGCATCTAGTGTCACATCATTCGTCAATCAAGTGATGGATGTCTTTCACTTTGAGTGATTGACGCCAGTCACTATTCATTGATTGATGGCAAGTGATGTGTGTGGTTAGCAAGCATTTATTGCTTTAATTGCTTGACTTTTTTGGAGGCAAAAATTGTGTATATGTTTTTGGAAAATCATTTTACCAATTTTTTGAAACAAAAAACCATCTCTCTCTGCTCTCTTTCTTCTTCTTCCTCTCACACGCCCTTGGGGCCATTTTTCTGGTTCTGTTTGCTGTGAAAAACCAAGAGGATGAGAAGCTTAAGGTCATGATTTTGTGGCAAAATCAAGAGTGCTAGCACACTACGAAGACATGCGAAGGTGATAGGGAAGTCCACCCATGATCCGGGAATCATTCGACGAAGCTTGGAGCTTGACGAAGGAGCTCAAATGGCCGAAACCAGTGAGTTGCACACCCTCACTGCCGAACAGTCCACTACCGAGCAAAAGGAATTTTTGTTGCCTACCGTGTCATTCAACTGCTCGATGTAAGTATTCTGCAACTTCGCCGTTGATATTCACACATGTTTTATTACTTTTGATTCGATCCTTGGGACCGTAGAACACCACCAATGGTATCAGAGCGTTGTTAAAAGCATGAAACATATTTATGGCTTAAAATTTGGGTAAATGTTTTTGGATCAATTTCAAGAAAAATGTTTTTGAATTAATTGGATGTTTGAGTATGCTTATAACATGTTTAATTGAAGTTTGATTGGATCAATTTCAAGAAAAATGAATTGGAACATTTTTCCCCAAAATTTCTTGCTTGGCCGACAGTTATGCCCTATATGGTCTTTGTGATTTTTGATTTTTTGATTCATTGGATGAGTTAAAATCATTTGGGGATATTGATTTAATGTTGATTTGGATTTAATTAGATTGAATTTGAATTGGACATAAATTCCCTCTCCAAAGCCGAGAGCTAATAGCACGTATAGGGTTTGATTTTTGATCAAAATATGTTGGACATGTTTTGTGGTTATTAAGCATGATTAGTTATGTTAATTGATGTTTTAGAAATTTTAATTGGGTAATTAATTGTGTAATGCACTTTATGTAATTAAATTGTGAAATTGGGTTTTGTGATTTAATTATAATTGGGCCTTAAAATTGGATTTGGGCTTTTAATGTTGTAATTGGGCTAATTGGGCTTTGTTGTAGGGGTGAGCAAAATCGGTTTCGGTTCCGGTTCCGCATGGAACCGGAACCTACCCGGAAAAATTCGGTTCCGCACTAAGTGGAACCGGAACCTACCCAATTAAACAGGGTACCCTATTATTCGGTTCCAATCTGGTTCCGGTCTGGTTCCGAATTACCTTATTTTAAAATATTTTAATGAAAACTACATTCCAAATACGAGTCCGTAGGAAAAAACGGGGACCAAATCAGAGTGCGGAAGCTCAAGAACGAAAAAATGAAATTTTATTCTCTCTGTATTGTAATGTATCTTCTGTTTCCTTCAATCTGAGCTTGAATTTACCATCAGTTGGACAAATGTATAATGATCTCTAATCTTATTGGCAAGGCAGTATGTTCACTCATGTCATTTTGATGATATAAACATGTACCTTGGTTAGCGATATAACAAATGAATGATAATTAATAATGTTATTAGGTTGAATCAAATACAAAACTGATGCATTATTAGGTTGGCATTTTATAGAATTACTTCCATAATCTTTCTTGTTCTATAGACATTTTTTTTCTCCTTTTGTATGCAGAACCTCGTCTGTTGCTTCAGCAAACCGGTTCCATGGTCTGGTTCCGGTTCCGATCATTTTGGAACCGGAACCTACCCGGATAAAATTGGTTCCTTCATTTTTGGAACCGGAACCTACCCGATTACAATTGGTTCCGGTTCCAAACCCGGAAAATCGGTCCGGTTCCAACCGGTTCCGGGTAGACCCGGAACCGTTGCTCACCTCTACTTTGTTGTACAAAGTTGGGTTTAGGCCAAATAGATTGGATCCACTTGGGCCCAAAACCGCCTCCATAAAGCCCAAATGTGACTTAATGGACCTTTAAAGTTTAATTGGGCCTAATGGGCCAAAATTGATTTTTAGGCTTATGGGTAACTCCCGGATTGGATTTTGGTTATTCGGTTTGACCCGAGTTGACCAAAAGTCCACGCCTTAAGAAATTAATTAAAAGCCCATTGGACTTTAATTAAATTGACGTTGGAGGTTAATCTGGCTTTAAGACCCGTAACGATTAAATTTGGAATTTAAATCGTAAAAGTTCGTTAATAAAGAGTAGTATTTAATTTGGAATTAAATAGCGAATTAGAATTGAATGCATATTAAATTGGATTTAATGATGTAGTTTAATTTAATTCTAGAATTCGTACTTTAAGTACTTATTCGCAAAATGAGTTTGACTCGAGCAAAATCAAATCGTTGTTTGAACATTGGATGATCATTAATTATCAGATTAATTAATTTGATTAGATTGATTAATAACATGCTTGTGTGAATACATGGTTGCGATGCATGAATAATGTATATCGGATGGATATTATATGGGTGGGACAATTTTAGAAATTGTTGTAATAAATTTAATTTATTAATTGGACCTGTGTGTCTAGCCTTATCACCTCCATATTCTTTGTATTCTCTTCTCACCTATTCCCCTCAATGTAAATGAGGTTTCTTTAGAAGTGTAGTGTAACGGGTAGAAGTAAATACATGTGCTAGCGGGTGAGAGAAAGTGAGAGATTTGATCTAGGATCATTGTGTAAAGTATTCATCCGCATATCATTATTATTTTTCATATGCACTTTATTATGTGTTTAGAATGCATGTTTAAGGGTGTATGATGATGAGACCTTAATAAAGATAATAAATTGGTTGCCAATTTGCACGCGAAAAACCCTCAAATAATATTAAGCGTTTTTCCTTCCATTGAGTGATTCTCACTCAAGATCCGAGACTGGCATTGGCTTGTTGGCCAAAGTCAAGGCCTTTCTCCGTCGAGGATGTGTTTGAATCACGAAGGCTTTGTTACATATTGGTGTCTTGTCCAAGTTGTGGTTTGTTGGCCAAAGTCAAGACCACTTCTTGTCCATCGACATTGATTACGAAGCTTTCCATGGTCAATGGGTCGCGCTTAACTGGGATCACTAAGTTTGTTGTGCCAAAGCCAATGCTTAGTTGATTCAGAGGAAAAAGGTTAGGTAATACATTGGATGTATTGGCATATATAAGATATATGTTTCGGACTTGGACGTCCCCCTACTGGATCTAGGAATTGGATTAGATCCAATCGATCTTAGAGATCTAACTAGTTAATTATCATACAATTTGTTGGCCAAAGTCAAGATTGTGTGATATTTAACGGGATCCTAGCCCCTAGGAAACATAGTTTCCCGAGTACTCGACAGAGGGTTAGAGGCTCCTCCGAAAAATAGTGGGAGGCAAGAATTGAATTTTCAATACTCGTTTAATTACTTGCCATACGCGCTCAAATCAAATATCATTCGTCGTCAAATAATTAAATGTTAGTTGGACTAATATTTAAAATGTTGTTTTAATAAATAGTTGGACTATATTCAAACTATTCATTTATAGTTGATTTTATAATTGGATTATAGTAATCAATATAATTGATTTTAATCTATTAAATTATAGTTGATTAAATAGTTGGACTATTGTAATCATTATAATAAATAGTACCTAAATCGTTGATTAAATAGTTGGACTATTAAAATCAAGATAAATTGAAAGATTGACATTTAAAACATAATCCTAGGGAAAATGTATTTAAATGGTTTAATTTTCAAATTGGGAATAATTTCAGGATGGTCCTGGAAAATAATAAGTTACTTTATTTGATAAAATAACATATTAAGCGTAAGCCCGGAGTTAAGCAAATAGTAGAGCATAATCTTTGGAAGATTTATGTAATGATAACTTTAGTGCTTAATCCATTATACTTACCGCAGTAGACTCATTTATTTCTTTGTCAGAACTAAGGGTTTGATCCTTAAAGTATGATAATGAAATTGAAGGATCTTCATAAATCTATACTTAGATTTTAGAAGTACTAAATTGCAATAAATAACTCTTGGAGAGTTAATGACTATTCTCAAGGAGACAAAGTCAAAGTTTGCAATTAGGCAAGTAGCGCAAGGCGTACTTCACTTCGATATTCTAAAAGGCCAAAGCTTGGCCAAAGGCTTCTAGAATATGAAAAGTGGAAAGGCAAAATCATTATAATCTCTGGGAAGATAAAGGACATATCCCAAAACGTCTGCCTAAATTGTGGCAAACGGGGTCGTGGAAGCGTGACTGCCGTTTGAACAAAGCAGACATGAAGGAATTGAAGAACGAGCGAGGCTCTGCCTTCAAATATGTTTGTCATAATTATGTTCATTACTAGTATTAAAATTGGATTTTAAATACTTAGTGTGGTACATAAAATATATGTATTGATGTTCAGAATCTGTTTTGAACAGGATACTGACTTCAATTGAGATATATCTGTGTATTGGAAACGGGACGACTGTCGCTGTTTCAACCGTAGATACCTAAGTTTAGGAACTACCCTCGGGTGTGTACCTAAATTTGGAAACTGTTATAATGTAACTAGTTTGACTAGATACATTATCTCTATATCAGTGTTTGACCAGAACACTAAAGTGTTTTATTATATAAAGATGATATTGAGATAAACACATTAGATGTGAATAACATAATTTATATTTTGAATATAAATAAGATCTCGAACATATAACATGACAAATAAACAGCTCAAACTTATTTGATCAGATGAAACTTTTGTGGCATTGTTGTCTGGGACACAATTAAACAAGAATCGTATATCCACACTTTCGAAGAGTGGGTACTCAGACTAATTTGATTCTAATCAAATAAAGTCTAAGAATCTAGTTTATTGGGCAAAGTGCCTAAAACACTATTTACTTGGTAAAAATGCAAGTGCCACCAATCTGTTAGCCCTAGTTCATAGTGAAGCAAGTGGGCCCATGTCTAGCTAGGCTATAGGTGGAGATGAATATTCTGTGACCTATACGGATGTGGCATCGCGTTATGGTTATGTGTTTCTTTTGAAAAACACAAATCGGAAAATTTTAAAGTTTCAACACCAAATAGACAAACAGATCGGCTATAGTATTATACCGTCACGGTAAGACCGTAATGGAAAATACTTAAGCAATAAGTTTCTAATTTACTAGAAAGAGTATAATATTCTTTCTATGAGGACTCCTCCCGGAACACGTCAATTGACGGTGTGTCCGAACTGAGTAACCGAATTTTGTTAGACATGATAAGGTTAATCATGAGTCGCTCTGAGCTACCATTTCCTTCAACGGATAAGCATTAACAGTGCAAGAACTTATTTAGAATAAGGTTCCATTAAAATTTGTTTGACAGATATCATATTAGATATGAACAGGAAAGAAACTAAGTTTCTCATTCCTGAATATTTGGGATGCTAGGCATATGTTTGGATGATACCAAACTAAAACCCAAATTTGTTAAGTGCCAATTGTAGGTTATCCTAGGGATACCAAAGTATAGTATTTATACATCTCACCAGAGAACAATTAGATTGTTGCTCACCATGCGGTTTTCCTAAGAGGAATACCGATATGCAGTGGTAAGTGGGAGGATAGTAAAACTCGATGAAAATCAGAGTAATACTATTCAAGGCACCGAATCTTAATGGAACACAAATAGTTTATCAAGGATGAAACTATGACCAATAATCTTCGAATACACAAGAACCGCGTAAGTCGGAGAGAGTCAGAAAAATAACCTGGGGTATGAGTTTCTGATCTCACCTTATAAAGATGTCTATCTTATTGAGGTATACTAACTAACTACGTATGAGGAAGTGATACAAGGTATCGACTCCCTATTATGACAAAGTGTCATGAGTCCGAAATGGATTCCATGTATATCAACTATGTTTAGACACTAGTTGATGTACCACAAGGCATTGTGCCTATTGGTACTGTATTAATCTTCAAGGAAGACGTACATGGATGGCAACATACCAACGTTTAAAGCTAGGCTTTTAGCGGAAAGGTATCGTTATCAACATTGTGTTGATTACGATTCAACCTTTTAACTGTTGCCACGGTAAATCCATTTGGATAATGCTTGCTATAGCTGCATGTTTCATTTATGAAATATGTCAGCTGAACGGGAAAATCACTTTCCTGAAAAAGGAAACCTTTTAGAGGATGTTTACAACTTTCTGTCGGTTTTGTCGTACCAAAACT
Organism: Zanthoxylum bungeanum; assembly: GCA_019454045.1. Lineage (NCBI taxonomy): Eukaryota > Viridiplantae > Streptophyta > Magnoliopsida > Sapindales > Rutaceae > Zanthoxylum > Zanthoxylum bungeanum. The sequence goes on from SKCR01003495.1 coordinate 53,594, forward strand.
AGCAAACAATGTTTGCAGGTTATTCGATCCATTTTTGGATTGAAGCAAGCATTAAGTTCTTGGAATTATCGTTTTGATGTAATCATAATGGTTTATGATTTAATTCAAAACGAAATGATTCTTGTGTATATAAGAGGGTTAGTGGGAGCGCTTTGACAGTGGTTGTCCTATAAAATAATGATAATACGTCATTTCTTGGAAATGAAATTCCTATAAAATAACTATCGGCGAAAGCTTGGCTTTTGAAAACTCTCTGTGGACACGTACATTGAAAAATGTACGCGACCTGGTGTCTTATTGCGTTGAGCATATGAAGTGACAAACAGGCCAATCCAAGTGATAGTCACTGGATTGATGTTAAGAACATCCGTTATAATCTTATAGAACTAAGGATGCTGTCTTAGTCTATGGAGATGGAGAACTTGAAGTGACTGGGATCACTGTAGTAAGTTTCCTAACCGATAAAGATGACTAAGATTCGCAAACGGTACTATACAGTTTGAATGACGGTTTAGTGAGCTGGAAATCTTCCAAGCAAGATATTGTTACCGTATAAACAACAAATGCGGGTTAATTGCTGCAGCTGATGCGGCAATAGAAGCCTCTTGGGTCGATAACAAATCTAATTAGATTAGATATAATTCTGTTAGCAGCTGAGCTAGGCTTGAGCACAGGCTAAAGAATTAATGGTCTCATCAACGATCCATATACATACTTCGATAATCATCTGATTCGTTCAGATCATACATCGTGGCGATGTGATGATCGAATAAATCGCATCAGATGAGAATCATGAAAATCCACGCATGAAAGCCTTTTCTCAGCAATTTGAGCCAACCGTACATAGTTCGGGTGTAAGACACTCGAGTGACTGGCTATAGGCCAAGTGGGAGATTGTTGGACAATTATGACCCATAGCGTCACTATTTGTATAGATCATTGTGTTGCTGTACAAATTAACTATGTGACAAATGAGATTGCACTCTTATCATTTGTGATTAGATCACCTAGATATATAAATGATATGAGGTCCCTATGATTTGTTCCTGAACGGAGAATGATATGAGACAATATCAGTCCACGTAGGATAAATCATTAAATATCCATAGTCAGAGTATTATCGAGATTAGACATCGATAAATATGTAAAAGACTAGTATTACACTTGTGCACGTTGTGAGGGCACAACGAAATTGTTCTCATATATTTGGGTATAGGATACTCATGCAAGTGTAATAGGAGGTTGTGTTTTACCAATGGTACGGGAAACAGTTTCGCTCTGGATAGACCCCCTCAGAATTCCATTGGTAGTATGACTATGTGTCTATGGAAGTCCGAAATCAGGGTAGGTGTATTTGGTCTTAACCTGAGACTTGCACCGCTAATACTTGTGACAATCAATATACTTTGGTTGAGGTCGTCCAGGGATTTAACAGGTTCTGTGTACGCCAATGCTGGGTATATTGAGAATCGTAGTGTGTTGGGTGTGATGTCAAGATGGAAGTGTCACTCCAGTCATATGGAGATGATAGTCACGTAGGATACGGGACTGGTTCTCTTAAATACTGCAGCTATCGGGATAAAATGACAAGGTCATGTTTATCAGATTATAGAGACTAGTTACCAGACAGACATCCGACATGTGCTTCGTACGGGGCAGACACAATTCCAGCCCCAGGCCTAGCACGTGATCATCCGATACTGGACAAAAATACGCAATACTACGTATACTACGTCTGATATAAATCTTTATTCCTGTAAGGATATTTCTGGAGAATTGGGTAGGCATGGCGCTTTGCTAGAGGCCAACCTTGTCTTGTAAATCGGTATAAACGTAGTACTTGGTACTTACATGTTCGGATAGTCCGACGACCGGATTTACTACCAATATATCCGGGGATCTCATTGGTCGCTTCCCAAAGATTCACTGATGAAGTATGACTCGCACCTTTTTATTAATCTGGGATTAATTAGAAGAGAAAGAAAATTAATCTGGGATTAATTACGGAGATATTTTATTTGGGATAAGATATCATTTAAAGAGAGATAATGATTAATTTGGAATTAATCGATTAATTAATATATTTGATATATTAAACGAAATTAGATTTCGACGCGGAATTAAAATTAGATTTTAATTCGGGCGAACGAATTAATTTAGAATTAATTCGTTAGCGACGTGAATAATAATTATGCTAGGCATGATTATTTAATTAAATTAGATTTAATTACGTCGCAACGGAAAATTTGTTAATTTGGAATTAGCGAACCCGAGCCCGGGATTATTTGCGAGCGCATTCGCATTTCGAATTCGAGTGCGGCACGCAAGTCAAATCAAGCATCAAATCGCTAGTCGCATCTAGCGTCACATCATTCGTCAATCAAGTGATGGATGTCTTTCACTTTGAGTGATTGATGCCAGTCACTATTCATTGATTGATGGCAAGTGATGTGTGTGGTTGGCAAGCATTTATTGCTTTAATTGCTTGAATTTTTTGGAGGCAAAAATTGTGTATATGTTTTTGGAAAATCATTTTACCAATTTTTTGTAACAAAAAACCATCTCTCTCTCCTCTATTTCTTCTTCCTCTCACACGCCCTTGGGGCCATTTTTCTGGTTCTGTTTGCTGTGAAAAACCGAGAGGATGGAAAGCTTAAGGTCATGATTTTGTGGCAAAATCAAGAGTGCTAGTACACTACGAAGACATGCGAAGGTGATAGGGAAGTCCACCATGAGCCGGGAATCGTTCGACGAAGCTTGGAGCTTGACGAAGGAGCTCAAATGGCCGAAACCAGTGAACTGCACACCCTCACTGCCGAGCAAAAGGAATTTTTGTTGCCTACCGCGTCGCTCAATCGCTCGATGTAAGTATTCCGCAACTTCGTCGTTGATATTCACACATGTTTTATTGCTTTTGATTCGATTCTTGGGACCGTAGAACACCACCACCTTGAATGATTCTGATAATTCTGCCATTCTGAAAAGTATATGCATTGATCGCTCGAGTGATTACCATCACAAATTACACATCTCCTCATTTCGTTCTGATGAGAAAATGTAGTATTGCTTGATTCTGACATCCAGTGATAAATGTTGAGTTGGTAAACAGGCCTCAGTAAATCGGACTGTTGCTCCCAGATTTGGGGTGTATCTTCTTCTATTAAAGCTCGTGATCTCTCAATCTCCCAATAATTTTCCATTTTTCAATCACCTGAAAATGAAAGAAAGAAATAAAAATTACAGATAAAAATAAAGTAAAATAGATACAAGTAAATTAGATAGCTTCAAAATTAATAACTCAAGAAAAATAAGTCCCCGACAACGGCGCCAAAAACTTGACCGGTGTAAACACACACGTATAACGAAAATGCACGTATCGTTCAAGTAGTATAAAAATATTGATCCCATGAGGACTTAATTCCTACTGTTGTTATTAATTGTTGAATCTATTAATTTACAAATATCTAATTAAATGGAGAATAGAATGATTGTTTGATTGGTTGAATGTGGTTTTGCAAAATAAAATAAAAACAGACTCAAAAGAAAATACTAAGGAAAATAAAAGAAAAGACTCAAGGATCTAGGGTCGTGACTCCACACAATATTTTTATAAAGATGAATTGATTCTCTTATCTATGTGTAATAAATCAGTTTTTTAACCTGGAACACGAAAATATATAAAAGCCTATGTCGATGGTCAGACGCAAATACCCAGTATAACCCAATTGAACCATATGTCTATGTCAACCAAATTACCTGGATTCATTAAGATTAAGTTCCAATTATGGCTACCCCCGCCCGACAGGTATATGTCTATCCTGTAAGGAAATCTATTAAAGGGTTATCTATCATCAAGGAAGATCGTGGGATATTGAATCTAAGGCTGAAACCTAAAATCCCTATGTCTAGTTCATTTTAAGTTTACCACATCAATCTTATTGGTGATCAGACAACAAGAAGCATTAAGCTTAAGACTCAATAAACAAACTAAAAAATTACCTATAAAAACAAAATCAATTATTAAGTGTGGATATTGTGTTTCATCACTTCCCTATAATAAAATAAAATGATGGGGTTAGAGGATCCACTTTTAGAAATCTCAAATTATTATAATATGGAAATTGCCAGTATTATCCAATTAAGGTGAACCAGCCATGATGGTGGTGTTATTATTTATCCATAAACCAGCCATAAAGGCGGTAATTATCTGTCACCTAAAGACCAGCCATATAGACGGTGTCACATTATGTTACATAATTAAAACCAGCCATTAAGGCGGAATCATCTTTTAATTCATATTACAATTTCCATATTATAATTAAAGTGAGATTAATCTACCTTTATTATTTATAATTTAGAAATCTCTCTTATTATAATATATAAATATGTGTGAGATTTACCAACCAGCCATATAGGCGGTATCCTGATTAAGTCAAATTAATAATTAATTACCAACCGACAAACCAAGCGGTATCCTCATTAAGTCAGTTAAAACCAGTTTAAAAATAATTACCACCGACCAATATGGCGGTATTCTTATTAATTCAGGTTTTAAATAATTTATATATTATAATAAAGGGAGATTAATCTAAATTATAAAAGTAAAAAGCTTCACATTTACCCCAGCAAAAATTTAACTACAAAACATAAAAGAAAAGAGAAGAAGAAGAAGAACTATAATTATTACTGAAAATTAAAATACATAAATTAAATATTATTTATATTTTCAAAAACTAGGTGCAATCCTCTAAAAACAGGGAAAAGCTCCCAAGGAAAGCACACCAAAAGAAGTGAAGAATTGCTCAATTTATAGGCAAACTCGGCAACCGGCGTCGCGACGCCAAAGCTTCCAGCGCCGCGACGCTGGCACACGTTTTCGGTCAATGCAGTTTGACCACACGGATTCTATCGGCACAATCAAATGATGATACGTGGCAAGCGGTGAGAGTGGTCCAATGAGAGCTTGACACGTTAGAGAATGTGATTTGCCAATAATTCGGTCCAATGAGAAGGTGATACGTGTCACGCGAAGTGTCGGCACCATAGATTTTTGACACTTGGCAGGCGACGCATTTTAGCTGATCTTCTGAGATGATGACACGTGGAACGGCGCACGTTAGCATAGATGATGATTGTCGGCATCTTAGGATGATGACACGTTGCAGGCGCATTTTAGCGGATCGGATGTGATGGTGACACGTGGCACGGCGCACGTTAGCAAAGTCAACTTTTCAATTCTGACTTGTGGACCCAGCGCACGTTAGCAGCACTCGGCGCACGTTAGGCGTCGCGATGCGAAGGGTTTGCGCATCGCGATGCGGATAAATTACCATTTTGCCCTTTTTGCTAATTTTCACTATTTTGCTCCGAATCACCTACAGAATGTCCTGAAACTTTATTTATCTACAAAATAACACAAAACACATCAAAATATTAACAAGACTCAAGAAACTATACAAAATATTAGGTTAAATGAGTGGGAAATAGTGATATAATTACCACTCATCAATTGAGTATGCTTGAATGATGATAACTTAGAGTTATGCATGATCAATTTGATGAAAATTGAATTGGATTAATTTTTCCCCAAATATTGTGCTTGGCCGAATGCATTAGATGCCCTAAAGTCATGGTATTTTTGTTCTTTTGATCATTGGATGAGTTGTAAGACATGGGATAAATTGATTTAGGATTTAATTGGATTAAAATCGAAATCGGATTTATAAAACCCTAAAATGCCGTGAGCTATATAGGATGAAATGAGATGATTTTTTTGATTCAATAATGTTGGACATTGTTGATGATGATTAGCATGATTAATTATGTAAATTTGTATTTTGGAAATGTCAATTTGAATAATTAATTATGGCTAATACACTTGAATTGATTAAATTATGATATTGGGAATATTGGAATTTAATTAGTTGGGCTAAATTTGGAATTGGGACTATAAAGTTGTATTTGGGATTAATGGGCTTGGTTGGGCCAAGTTTGGTTTAAGTTAATTGGTTGGATCCAATTGGGCCTAAAACCATTTCCATAAAGTCCAAATATGATTAAATGGGCCTTTAATATTTTAATTGGGCCTAATGGGCCTAAATTGATTTTTGGCAAAAGGGTGATTCCTTATTGGGCTTTGGTTGCTAAAGTCCATGCCTTATAAATTAATTGAAAGCCCATTGGACTTTAATTAAATTGACATTGGATGTTAATTGGGCTTTGAGACCCGTAAAGATTAGATTTAGAATCTAAGTCGCAAAGGCTCATTAATAAAGTGTAATTATTTAATTTGGAATTAAATAAAGAATTAGTATTGAATACGAATTAAATTGGATTTAATATTGTAGTTTGATATAATTTAAGAATTCGTACTTTGAGTACTTATTCTTAAAACGAGTTTGACTCGCGCAAATCAAATCGTTGTTTGAACATTGGATGGTCATTAATTTCAGATTAATTAATTGGATTAGATTGATTGATAACATGCTTTGTGTGAATACATGGATGTGATGTATGAATAATGCATATCAGATGGATATTAGATGGGTGAGGGCAATTTTTGAAATTGTTGTAATAAATTTAGAATTTATTAAATTGGACCTGCGTGTCAAGCCTATTACCTCTTGATTCTTTGTATGTCTCTCCTCACCTATTCCCCTCAATGTAAATGAGGTTTCTTTAGAAGTGTTATGTAATTGGGTAGAAGTAAGATTTGTGCTAGCGGGAGAGAGGAAAATGAGAGATTTGTTCTAGGAACAAAATATTTTAAATATCCATTCGCATATCATTATTAATTTATTTACCGCGCCTTATTATGCTTTTAGAATGCATGTTTAAGGGTGTATTATGAGACCTAATCAAAGATAATTAATTGGTTGCCAATTACGCGAAAAACCCTCAACAAATATTAAGCGTTTTCCTTCTATTGAGTGATTCTTACTCAAGATCCAAGATTGGCACTGGTTTGTTGGCCAAAGTCAAGACCTTTGTCCATCGCGGATGTGTTTGCTAACATCTTAAGTTGGGATTGAAATGAAATTAAATCGTTTCTATCACGCGTCGCGACGCCAAGTCTTGCGTATCGCGAAGCCTATATCAGCAGAATAAGGTGTAGAGCATTTACAGTTTCGCATCGCGACATCAGGGGTTGAGCATTGCGACAGCGCTCTTGCGGCGCAACTCGCTACTTGAGTGTCGCGACGCCCTCGCTTCCAGTCCCAAAACAGAGAGCATTCACATGCTCGGCGTCATGACGCCAACCCGAACGCATGGCCAAAATCAATTCTCCATTTCACTACCTAAGGCAATTCCAACACCCCCATCTAAACTTTAACATGTTAGAACATCATTCATCATAAAATATTTACCCCAAACACATCCACAAACAATTGGCCAATAGTTTATTTTTCCACCTTTGAACTTTCCATCATGACCAAACCAAATTCATATCCTAACATCAATTCAACAATTGAACTAATATCATTCAAAATCAATTAAAACAAATATAACCCCCCCTTTAACTAGGTGAGAATTCGGCCAGCCCCTCTAGGTTTGGGAAAATTGGGTATTTGACAAACAACCTTAATACATGTCTTTATCAACATGAAAGTGCATGATTACACATGCTATCCACTTATCTCAAACTCAAATGTTCAAAGTTAGAAACTAGGGTTCATAGGAATTTCAAAAATAAGATCAACAATACATGTGCAAACCGAAATTAAAAGAAGAAAATGATTATAAGAACTCACATGCTTGGAATGAAGCTTGAGATAATCATTTCCATCTTCAAAATGGCATTGGAAAATAGATGAAAATTGAGAGAGTCCTTAAGCCATTTACGTTTTTTGGAGATAAAGAGAGATGAATGAATAGTTCCCCTATGTATAGGGAAATGGATGATTTTTGTGTAATGAAATGAGTGGCTTGGATGATGCCACATCTCCCATTCTAGGTTATTCTCGAAATTTACTATAGTAGTCATATTAATATTGATTTTTGACTTGTTTTGGATTTGAATTTGGAAACATGTCCAACATAAAAGTTTTAGGTCTCAGTCTTAGATTTACGATGATATAAAATTTATAAAACTTGGATATCATATGAAAAAGTTATGGTCCAAATACTATTAGCTATCGGGATTGAATCTTAAACTAAATTTTGTATCGTAACTGTGAGGAAATTATCAAAAACCTGAAAAGTAATTTCGTGAGCACGTATATGCTTGAACATTGTTTATATCATGTATCATACCTTCCATAACGTAATAATCATCGAGATCATCGGGTGTTACAAATTCTCCCCCATTAAATAAGATTCGTCCTCAATCCTCTTCTGATGTACAACTTCCGAGTCCGTCTTGGTTCTAGCATATCGATGTCTCTACTACTCTTATTTTCCTTAAATTATTTTCTTCTTTTCTATTCAATAGTTCAGTATTATAACTCTTGAGGATCTCTTCTTCTGGTACTCTCTATCCGACCTTTACATGGACACACGTTCTGAATCCACCAACCATTTGGTCTTTTGGAAGTCCTTTTGTCGACCCTTTTGTCTTGTGTGGTAATGAAGTCTGTATAATTTATTCTATCCATATAGAGATGTGAGTTCTTTAGGAAACTTATCAGATTATGAAATGGTCACCATTTTCTTTTTAATCCCTATAATCTTTTATCAAAACATATTAACTGTTGAATTTAGCTTATCCTTTATTAAATTGTTTATTCCTCAGTTTGTAGTTCCCATAACAGTTATCGTCTAGACATTGTCTTATCATGACTTATATATGATTCATGTTAATTCATTTCATTATTGCTTTTCTATCTCTCTAATACCAATCAAGTTTAATAACTTTAATTTCCTTGTATTTTCTGCATCCTTAAAATACTTCACCTCTTGATTCAATACACACTCTTTGGTGCTCTAGCTAATAAGTAACGTTGTATATGCTCGGTCGAATACTCTTTGAATCTACTGCGCAACCTCAGTATCTAGTACAGTACCAATTCCCCTAAAAGACTGTGTTATTTAAAAGGCATTACTTTCAATAATGTTCGTAAATAGTTTCCTATTATACACACCATTTTTACTTATTTTATATTTTTTTCTGATTCCTGGTACTTCCGAGTATTTGGTCATACTAACATCCTCTATTTTTTGGCTTTTGCACCCCCTTTAAGTGTACCAAAAAATAACCTTACTAAATATTGCTCTAGCTCTATGTACTCAATTTGATCCTAGCATTCTTCTTCTTAATTTATGTACTTAATTCTCTATTCCTCCTTGCTGAGTTCCAACTATTATCAGTTTCGACATTCATGTCCTCACATCTCTATTTATCTCTTGGGATTAGGTCCTCATAATTCATTGTTATCCTCTTATATGTCTTAAATTTTTCCCATCATAATTTCTCGATATCTCTTATATTTAAAACAACGCTGGTGATCTGATTACTGTCTTTTACGCTAATTTATCCTCTATACATGGTTTTTCTCTAGGATATCTTCCTCTCAGTTGCTCCCATAATCTTATTTCGCTAGATGTTGTTCCAGCCTCAACAATATCTCGTATAGTTAGTATCATTAGCCGTCATTAGATTATACCTCGATAAATCTGTTTCCAAATCATCCCAAACATTATTGTTTATCCATATGTGTTATACTCGTTATTTTTTCCAATTTAGGATTTCTGTCTTATACTAATACCTAAAAGTTTGATTCTAAGCTATCCATAATATATGTTCTATACTGAAAGACCTTGCTATTACGCACTTCTGTTATTGTTTATCCAGTATCCTTCTATATGGTCGTCTTACCTTGACGATTAAATCTCCAAATCTTTTTCTTAGGGTTCTTATCATACCTTATGAAATGCTCTAATACTTCACATATTTACTTATTTATGGGAATATCATTGGGATGAATATTAAGGTCCATCAATATTGTTGTTTTCTAACGATAGTTGGGAGGGTGGGGTTGGTTCTGAAGTCTTTTTTGGTTGTCATGATCTCACTAACTACTCATGCAGCAGTTGCACACACTGCTTGCTACACATACTATTCTTTTATAATCCTAAGATTTCCTTATAACATATATGATATTGGGCTCACTTACTAAGGTACTACTGCTAGGGACTACCAGGATTACCTCTTCCAAATTTACTCATGATTTTTATTTTCAACTACTGGTCATACTATCATTTGCGTGTCCAGCCTTATCACCTTTATTCTCTTTGTATTCTCTTCTCACCTATTCCCCTCAATGTAAATGAGGTTTCTTTAGAAGTGTAGTGTAACGGGTAGAAGTAATACAAGTGCTAGCTTGAGTGAGAAAGGGAGAGATTTGATCTAGGATCAATGTGTTAAGTATCCATCCGCATATCATTATTATTTATTTTCATACTCGCTTTATTATGTATTTAGAATGCATGTTTAAGGGTGTATGATGATGAGACCTTAACAAAGATAATTAAATTGGTAGCCAATTTGCACGCGAAAAGCCCTCATTAAAATATCATGCGTCTTTTCCTTCCATTGAGTGATTCTTGCTCAAGATCCTAGATTGGCATGGGTTGTTGGCCAAAGTCAAGCCCTTGTCCGTCGAAGATGTGTTTGAATCACGAAGCTTTGTTCCATATTGGTGTCTTGTCCAAGTTGTGGTTTGTTGGCCAAAGTCAAGACCACTTCTTGTCCAACGACATTGATTACGAAGCTTCCATGGTCAATGGGTCCGCGCTTGACTGGGATCATTAGGTTTGTTGTGCCAAAGCCAAGGCCTAGTTGATTCAGAGGAAAAAGGTTAGGCTATATATTGGATATATAGGCATATATAAGATATATGTTTCGGACTTGGATGTCCACCTACCGGATCTAGGAGTTGGATGAGATCCAATTGATCTTAGAGATCTACCTAGTTGATTATCATACAATTTGTTGGCCAAAGTCAAGATTGTGTGATATTAATTACGGGATCCTAGCCCACTAGGAAACACGGTTTCCCGAGTACTCGACAGAGGGTTAGAGGCTCGACGAAAAATAGTGGGAGGCAAGAATTGAATTTGCAATATTCGTTCAATTACTCGTCATACGCGCTTAAACAATATCACTCGTCAAATATTTAAAAGTATTAGTTGGACTAGTATTTAATGTTGTTTTAATATACAGTTGGACTGTATTATAGTTGATTATATATAATTGGATTATATTAATCAATATATTTGAATTAATTAATTTTACTTTACAGTTGATTTTATAATTGGATTATAGTAATCAATGTAATTGAGGTTAATTAATTTGGATTATATTTGATTATATAGTTGGACTATTATAATCATTATAATATATATAGTACCACTAATCGTTGATTAAATAGTTGGACTATTGTAATCAAGATAAAATTGAAAAGTTGGAAATTTAAAATATAATCTTGGATTAAAATATTTTAAATGATTTAAATTGGGAATAAATAATAGGTTACTTTATTTGATAAAATAACTTATTATACCTTAAGCCCAAAATTAAGCAAATAAGTAGAGCATAAAATCTTTGGAAGATTTATGTGATGATGACTTTAATGCTTAATTTTATATACTTGTCATAAATCTAATTTTAGATTTAAGAAGTATTAAGTTGCAATTAATAATTCTTGGAGAATTAATTGACTATTCTAGAGGTGAAAAGTCAAAGTTTGCAATTGGGCATGTTGCACGAGGTGCACATCGTTTCAGTATTCTAAAACCCAAGGCTTGTCCTAAGGTTTCTGAAATATTGAAAAGGATAATTGACATATCCCAAAGTGACTACCATTTGGATATGGCAGACACGAAGGAATTAAAGAAAGGGCAAGGCTCTGACTTTAAAATGTTTGTCAAAGTTATGTTCACTACTAGTATTGAAATTAGATTTTAAATACTTAGTGTGGTACATAAAATATATGTATTGATGTTCAGAATCTGCTTTGAGCAGGATACTGACTTCAGGCTGAGATTGTTCTGCGAATCGGAAACGGGACGAAAGTCGCTGTTTCGACCGTAGATACCTAAGTTTAGGAACTACCCTTCGGGTGTGTACTTAAATTAGGAACTGTTATAATGTAACTAGTTTGACTAGAGACATTATCTCTATATCAGTGTTTAATCCATTGTGGATAAACCTTTATATTCTAGAACACTAAGTGTTTCATTATATAGAGATGATACTGAGATAAACACATTAGATTTGAATAACAGAATTTATATTTTGAATATAATTAAAATCTCAAAACATATAAAATGACAAATAAATAGCTCAAAATTGATTTGATCAATAGAGACTTATTTGTGGCATTGTTGTCTGGGACACAATTAAACAAGATTCGTATATCTGCACTTTTGAAGAGTGGGTACTAGGACTGATTTGACTATTCAAATAAAGTCTACGAATCTAGTTTGTTAGGTAAAGTACCTAAAACACTATTTACTTGGTAATAGTGAAAGTGCCACCGATCTGTTAGCCCTATTCATGGTGAAGTTAGTGGGCCCATATCTAGCTAGGCTAGATGTGAACATGAATATTTCGTGACCTTAACGGATGTAACATCACGTCATGGTTATGTGCTTCTTTTGAAGAACACAGATCGGAAACTATTAGAGTTTCGACACGAAGTAGATAAACAGATCGGCTATAGTATTATACCGTCACGGTAAGACCGTAATGGAAAATACTTAAGCAGTAAGTTTCAAACATACATGAAAGAGTATAGTATTCTTTCAGATGAGTACTCCTCCCGAGACACGTCAGTTAGACGGTGTGTCCGAACGAAAACCAAATTTTGTTGGACATGATAAGGTTTATCACGAGTCGCTCTGAGCTATCATTTCCTTAAACAATGATATGTATTAACAGTGCAAAACTTATTTAGAATAAGGTTCCATATAAATCTGTTTGACAGATATCATGTAGGATATGAACAGGAAAGAAACAGGGTTTCTCATTCCTAATAATTTGGGTATGCCGGGCATAACGTTTGGATGATACCAAACTAAGGACCCAAATTGGATAAGTGCCAATAATAGGTTATCCTAAGGGAAACCATAAGTATAGTACTTGTAAATCTCACATGAGAACAATGTGATTGTTGCTCACCATGCGGTTTTTCCTGAGAGGAATACCGATATGCAGTGATCAGTGGGAGGATAGTGATACTCGATGAAAATCGGAGTAATACTATTCAAGGCACGAAGTCCTTAATGGAACACAAACAGTTCATCAATGATGAATCTGTACCATTAATCTTCGAATACACAAGAACCGCGTAGATTGGAGAGAATCAGGAAACAACCTGGGGTATGGGTTTCTGATGTAACCCCTTAAAGATGTAAATCTTATGAGGGTATACCATCTGACTACGATTTGAGGAAGTGATACGAGGTATCGACTCCCTATTATGGCAAAGTGCCATGATCTTGTGTATATAAGAAGGTTAGTGGGAGCGCACTGACAAGGAAATTCCCATAAAGCAATTGGTGAAAGCTTGGCTTTCATAGATTTCTCCGTAGAATTCTGGGGAGTAACAACCTTTATTCAAGGAATAAAGATCTACTGGGATAGATTGGAGTTGTTAACACTCTCTGGGAAATTGTACATTTAAAATGTACATGATATGGTGTCTCATACGCTTTGAGCATATGGAGTCACAATCGGGTCAATCCAAGTGATAGTCACTGGATTGAAGTTAAGGACATCTGTTAGTATCTTAGAGAACTAAAGATGCTGTCTTAAACTATGGAGAAGGAGAACTTGAAGTGACTGGGATCACTACCGCAAGTTTCCAAACAGTTAAATACTGCGGTACTATAAAGTTTGAATAACGGGACAGTGAGCTGGAAATCTTCCGAGCAAGATACTGTTGTCGAATAAACAACAAATGCGGATTATTGCTGCAGCTGAGGCAGCAATATAAGCCATTTGGGTCGATAATAAATCTAATTAGATTAGATATAGTTCAGTTAGCAGCTGAGCTAGGCGTCAGCACAAGGCTAAAGAATTAAAGGTCTCATCGACGATCCAGATATATACTTCTATATCATCTGATTCGTTCGGATCATACATCGTGGCGATGTGATGATCGTATAAATCACGTCAGACGATAATCATGGAAATCCGCTGACGAAAACCTTTTCTCAGCAAATTGAGCGAACCGTACGTAGTTCGGGTGTTCGACACTTGAGTGACTGGCTATGTGCCAAGTGGGAGATTGTTGGATAACATGACCCATAGCGTCACTATTTGTACAGATCATAGTGTTGTTGTACAAATTAACTATGTGACAAGGAAATTGCACTCTCATCATTTGTGATTAGATCACCTTAGATATATAAATGAAGAGAGGTCCCTATGATTAGTTCCTGGATTGAGATGATATGAGACAGTATCAGTCCACGAAGGATTAATCATTAAATATCCCTAGCCGGAGTATTATCGAGACTGGACATCGATAATGCGGAATAGGCTAGTATTGCACTTGTGCGCGTTGTGAGGGCACAACGGCATAGTTCTCATATATTTAAGTATAGGATACTTATGCAAGTGCAGTAGGAGGTTGTGTTTCACCGATGGTACGGGAAACAGCTTCGCTCTGGATAGACCCCTCGGAATCCCATTGGTATTATGACTATGTGTCTATGGGAGTCGGACATCAGGGTAGGTGTGTATGGTCTTAACCTGAGACTTGTACCGCTAATGCTTACGACAATCAGTATACTTTAGTTGAGGATGTCCAGGGCTGTAACAGGTTCTGTGTACGCCAATGCTGGGTATATTGAGAATCGTAGAGTATTGGGTGTGATGTCAAGACGGAAGTATCACTCCAGTCATAATGGAGATGATGTCACGTAGGATACGGTATTAGTGCTCTTAAGTGCTGGCCAGCCATCGGGATATTATGACAAGGTCATGTATATCCGATTATAGAGACTAGTTACCAGACATCCGACATGTGCTTCGTACGGGGCAGACACATATCCAGCCCCAGGCCTAGCACGTGACTATCCGATACTGGGCCGATATACACGATACTTGGTATACTACGCTTGATATAGATCTTAAATATTCTTAGAGAATATTACCGGAGAATTGGATAGAGTTCATGCTTTGCTAGAAGCCGATCTTGTCTCGTAAATCGGTAGAACGTAGTACTTGGTACGTACGTGATTCGGATACTCCGATGACCGTATTTACTGCCGAATTATCCAGGGATCTCATGGGTCGCTTCCCGATAATGCACCGATGACGCATAACTCGCACTCATTAATAATCTGGGATTATATAGAAGAAAGAGAAAATTAATCTAGGATTAATTACGGAGATATTTTATCTAGGATAAAATATCGTCTAGAGAGAGATAACGATTAATTTGGAATTAATCGATAAATTAATATATTCGATATATTAAACGAAATTGGATTTCGACGCGAAATTGAAATTGGATTTTAATTCGGGCGAACGAATTAATTTAGAATTAATTCGTTAGCGATGTGAATAGTGAATTCGCTAGGCGTAATCATTTAATTACGACGCGACGGAAAACTCGTTAATTAGGAATTAGAGAAACCGAGCCCGAGTGTGATTGCGAGCGCATTCGTATTTCGAATTCGAGTGCGGCGACGCAAGTCACATCAAGCGTCAAATCAATCGTCACATCAAGCGTCAAATCAAATGTCACTTTGAGTGATGTGATTGATAGATTGAAAGACTTACATCACTTTATTAAAGTAATGAATAGTTGATGTAAGTTGTTGGAATAGTGTTGGTGGTTGAGATAGCCATTTCCATTTGATTTTATTTGATAAATAAAATGGTAAATGCTTATTATTTTTGGAAAAATATATAAAGCATTTTGGTAATTCATTTACCAAGTCAACCAATACACTTTTTTCTCTCCTCCATTTTCTCTCTCTAATTCACGCCCAAGGGGCTCTTTTCTCTTCTTCTTCACAGCTCACTGCCGTGAGCCAAATGGGAAGCAATGAGTGTGTTTTGTTGCAAAACACAAGTGCTAGCACACTTACGAGAGTTGCGAAGGTGTTAGGGAAGTCCACCCATGAGGCGGGATCCGTTCGACGAAGCTTGGAGCTTGCGGAAGGACCATTTTCACGCCCAAAACAGTGAGCAAATTCTGCACAGCAGTGGTGCCAAACCAGTGAGCGTTTTTGGCTCCATTCGGCTTCAAATCGTCTCAACCGATCGATGTGAGTATTCCGCAACTTCGTCGATATGTATTCGCAATGTTTTTCATGCTTATAATCGATCCGGGACCTTAATAGAAACCAACAACATTTGCCTCTGCACTGGATTTACGAGGATCCACCAGCATGGACTCGTAATGGGTGAGCTCATTTAGCAGTTGGGTCAAAGTAAAAGTCAACTTGTTCATAAAATAGTTGCTCTTCAACTGCAAGAAACTCTTCGAAAGAGTTTCCATGATCATGGTCACCTGGCTACGCTAGTCAATACGAGCTCCATGGCTTTCAGCAGTATTGAGACAAGTCATCATCCTTAAGACATGCTCTCGAACTGATGTCCCATCCTTCATCCTAGCAGTCATCGCTGAGACCATGGCCTCATGGCATTGACGCTCCGAAGGTTGCCCAAACATGCCCTGCAATGACTCCATCATCTGTGATGCTAGAGCCATAGGTTCATGCTTTGCAGTAAGAACCTCAGACATCCCTGCTAGCAAGTAGCAGTGGGCTTTCTCATTTGCTGCGACCCATTTCTGATAGGTATCGCGCACAGCTTGGCCGGTATTTCTAGCCGGCTCAGGAGGACGTTCCTCCGTCAGGACAAACTTTAGGTCTTCACAGACCAGGATAGCGTTCATGTTACTTTTCCATTTTACATAATTTTCTCCGATCAAATTATCATTTGAGAGAATGGAAATAATTGGAGAAACCATGGCTGAAAATAAAATAAACATGCATTTAACATTCATTCATCGCATAATAAAATCATCAAAGAATTTTGGCATAAAATTAAACATGATGCATGAACCATGAATAATGAATAAGAAACCTAAAAGAATTACTATGCCACGGAGATCTATCATCCCACAAGTAAGTGTCGCCGTATGGTAGGTCTAGTACTCGCATGATAGATTGAGACAATCTCAGCTATTTTAATATATGCGGGAATAACTCTTATTCCTATATTAAACAACTACCGTTTTTTCTTTTGATTAAGGAGTTTCATTAACAGTTTATAACTCCTTTGTGAGTGTAACCCGCCGTTTCGGGATTCTTTGACTTAACAAGGGAAGTGCCGCCGTAGGGTAGGTCAGTTCACAAGATACATCTAGGATCCCTATCCTTTCTGAACCCAAACTTGATATTGACCCAAAATGGACACCATCCGTAGGGGGACGAAAACAAAGCCGTCTCGAGGCGCCTTTTGAATCTCACGTTTTTGGACTAACAACGAAGAGCGCGGGATGTACTGTCGTATATCCCTCTCCCACTCACTATTTTAAACTTAAGGTTTCTATCTAAAATATCTAATATTTTATCCTAACTAGTGTGGATAAACTTATGGCGGCTAAAACATAATTTATTTACACCAGTTCGTCATAAGTGAGCTAATCAATTTTAACTATTAAACTTGTGTCACTAATATCCTATTAGTCTCTACTAACAATTTTACTCTATTAAACTAATTTAATTAGAGTGGTATAAGTGAGCTACAATATTTTAACCCTTAAAATACTAGGCACTTAAGAGTCTAAGAACATGGAATTCTAAATGGTCAAAATTTTAATTAAACATTTTAATAAATCTTAGTGCGTTATAAAATTCAATGGTACGTGGAATTGTATCCCGAGTGCAGACCACATATTCGTCCATACGGAATCGGCTATGGAATTTATATCCGGGTTTCCATCCTATATACCAATGGAATTTATTATGCACCAATTAAGTCCAATATATTAGAATTCAAGTTTTAGACACTTATTCCCATTAATCTAATTAATGATTTCAATGCATATCATTTTCTAACTTAAACATTTTAAATTACATAAAATCATAATTTTATGTCTATAATGATAATGCATCTATGACATGTTATGGCAAGTAAAATGCACGAGTGGGCACCCTAGGCTATATGACATGTTATTCAAACAATTCGAAATAAACATACATATAACATAATAAAAATTATTTTGCATTGATCGGGCTCTTATTTTTTCTATACTAATCTAATTAGTACAAAAGATTCACCAAGGCATTCCTTGGCCTTCAAATCTCGCTCTAAAGTGGTGTTGGCTCTCTTTGCGACTTCGGTACTCCAAATTACAAAGAATTGAAACATTACATTGAAAATTAAAATTACAACAAATATAAACAATGGACTTATGGCCTTACATCCCAAAACCAAAACCAACTACAAAAATAAGAGCCAGAAAAATTTACGACTAATGCAAAATCCATTCATCACATGAAATAACAAAACCATTCATCACATGAATATCACAATGTGCCCACTCATCTAAACATGCATATCATATTTATAACTCATATAAACATATTAAAACATAAACTTTAAATGAAAAAGTGAAGGGTTAAGAGCACTTTTCAACCTCGCTCTTGATGACAATTGTAGGAAACGCTTTCCCTCGCGCAGCGGAAGCGATTAGGCTCACGGATCGAACTTGAAAAAACTTTCTGCTCTTCCCTTTGCTTGGACAAACCACACCAGTGGATTCACTGATGTTTTGGACAAAATCTCAGCTACGGAATAGCCCCGAAACAGTCCCCGAACAGCCCTTGAACTGCAGTGAAATAACGGACTGTTTTGGACACGTTATGGGCGCGAACTGCACCCAGTTTCAGGTCTGATTTGCGCCACTCACTGCTCAATTTCAGATCTGATTTTTCTCCAAAAATCAATCCTAACATAGCCCTAAAATTATCCTAAAGTGTTTCCCAAAATCCCGAATGAAAACCAAACAAAACGGAGCTCCCTGAGAACTTGTATCTGCGCAAATTACAGGGATTCCAGGGGCTGGTTACCGTGACTTATGTTAAGTATTTGGGGATGTTCTTCAATGTCACGAGGTCTTCCGAACTATGTCTCGACACTAATGGAGGGTAGTGTGGGATACACTCACAAATTAATCTCTAAACGGTTTAGAGAATAATCACACACACCAAAAGAATTCTCAACTCTTGAGAGCTTGGAGAAGGAGATGGAGGCTAGGTTTTTTGATTTCTTGGATTAGAAAAATTAAATCATAATTTTCCTTTTATACTTGTGGATAATTTGTTTCATAAAACAAATCAACCACTAGTCTCCCATCTCTCTCAAATTCGGCCAAGGGGTAGGATTTCTAGTTTGATTTTACTTCCAAAATAAACAAATCCTAATCCTTATTTGCTTAGGTAATTTCAGCCAAGATATGGTATTAGGATTTGATTTTGTTTCTCAAACAAACAAATCCTATTCCTTATCCAATAAGGAATCGTACCTTGGTAATAATTCTTAGCCTTTATTAAATTATATCATATATAATTTAATGTTCTATTTAATAATTATCATATAATTATTAATACCTTATATTAACTTTTAATATAAAGTCTCAAGTGTGATTAATTAATGTTATTATTCATATTAATAATATTTATTCTTTGTGAGTATATAATTGGACCGTCCAATTATATTAGCTCCGCTAAAGTATATCGAGCTAGCATGGGGACCAAGTGGACCTACGGTTCCGAGCTCCAATAATCTCGAAATACTAATTAAGCTCTTAATTAAATATTTCGAAATTATTAACTTCGAATTATTCCACTAAAATTCCGAAGTTGCACTCTCATTGCCGTAGATGAAATATTAAGCCGAACCAATTCGGTGTCCACCGATATAGTCATTGCATACGAATTGATCCTTCACGAATATCTCGTAATTAGAGCCAGGTCATAATGTCTGTTATACCCTTCTAATTATTTTTACCTTAAGTACCATTGATTCTCTAATGAACGATTTATTCACAACTGTTATGAATATTAATATTTCTATTCGTAATAGAAAAACTTGAGCGCTCAAACCGTTCAAGTACCGAATCAACCCTTAAGAGAGATACTCATCTACTTCTCGTAAGAATGAGTAAATTACATGTCTATGTAAAACGTTCCCAGCTACATAACAGACTATGCCCCCAAAGTACGTAGTTATTGGTTGGGATTGCAACACCAACCTCACCTTTGTAAATCAAAGGACACAACCCGTTATGCAGGAGTTCGTAGTATACTCAGGATTAAGATCAATCCATATATGACCATCAAGTAGATCGAAATGACTTTCTTTGTTTAACGGATATTATAAGAATGTCATTTCTATCTAGGCCCAGTCCTACATGATCACATCATATAAGGTGCCTCCATTCTAATATCTCTACATGGACGATCCGGATTAAGATCGTCATCCAAATATAGAATGGACCGCAGCTATAGATAAATCACAAACAAAGTACCCGGTTTGTTTGCTCTCAATGGACTATTTAAGATTACTAACTTCAGTCTTGAATCCTCTGGTGCATGACGTTCATACACCAAGTCTAAAGGTAGATAAGTAATCTACGGTATTTATGAAGATATATAATATGCGATATTGAACAAACAATTAGATAAATGAATAATGCATCATTTATTTCTAAACATATGAAGCCGTTTACATCACATGTAGCTCTAGGGCATACATCCCAACACAATCAAGGTATATTGGGTCTGACAGGAAAAAAGTTTCTTGAAATTTTGACTACTCCAAAAAGGGTTTCAGACGCTGTCCATTTAATTTAAATACATCACAGTCCCTAGGATTCTCAATGTTAATAGCCCCATATGAGTAAACGTGTTTCACAATAAATGGGTCGCTCCATTTGGATTTTAACTTTCCAGTAAATAAATGAAGACGAAAATTATAAACCAAAACCTTTTGACCAACTTCAAATATTTTTCGTGAAATTCGACTATCAGGAAAGGATTTAGTTTTGGCTTTAAGAATTTTCGTATTTTCATATGAATCATTTCTTAACTATTCAATTTCTTTTAGTTGCAATTTACGTTCATGACCAGCATTTTCAAGGTTTGAATTAAATGTTTTAATAGCCCAAAATGCTTTACGCTCAAGTTCTACAGGCAAATGAGAAGGTTTTCCATAAACTAGACGATAAGGAGACATACCCAAGGATGTTTTGAAAGCTGTTCGATATGCCCAGAGTGTATCAGTTAGTCGAAGAGACCAATCTTTGCGATTTGGGTTAACCGTTTTTTCTAGAATTTGTTTAATTTCCCTATTTGCTAATTCGACTTGTCCATTTTTCTGAGGGTGATAAGAGGTGGAAATTTTGTGTGTGACTCCATACTTTTTCATTAAGGATTCAAAAGGTCTATTACATAAGTGTTTACCTCCATCACTTATTATGGCCCGAGGAATTCCAAATCGACTCAATAAGTTTTCTTTTAAAAAATTTGATCACAGTTCTGTGATCATTGTTCCGACAAGCAATTGCCTCGACCCATTTTGAAACATAATCGACTGCAACTAAAATATATAAAAATCCAAAAGATGGTGGAAATGGGCCCATGAAATCTATCCCCCAACAATCAAAGATTTCGATGACAATGATGAGATTTAAAGGCATCATGTTTCTTTTTGTAATATATCCTAACTTTTGACAATTTTCGCAAGTTTTGTAGAAAGTGTATGTATCTTTAAAAATGGTGGGCCAATAAAATCCACACTGCAAGATTTTTGTAGCGGTTTTCTTAGATGAGAAATGACCTCCACATGCTTCTGAATGACAGAATTGAATAATACCACTTATCTCACTGTCAGGTATGAATCGTCTGAAAATCTGATCAGGGCAGCATTTAAACAGATAAGGATCATCCCAGTAAAATCTTTTGACTCTGGTAAAAAATTTCCTCTTATCTTGTTGGCTCCAGTCTGGGGGTATCTTTCATGTCGCAAGGAAATTGACAATATTAGCATACCAATGCATTACATTTACCGAAAATAAAAATTCATCAGGGAAAGAGTCATTGATAGGAGTGGTATCGATTAGTGACTCGTTTGTGATTCTCGATAAGTGATCTGCAACCACGTTCTCTGCCCCATTTTTATCTTTGATTGTGATATTGAATTCTTGAAGTAACAAAATACACCGTATTAATCTTCGCTTGGCGTCCTGTTTAGACATCAAATATCTAACAACAGTATGATCAGAGTAAACAACAGTTGAAGAACCGATTTAATATGATCGAAATTTATCCAATGCAAATATTACAACAAGTAGTTCTTTTTATGTGGTAGTGTAATTCATTTGTGCACTGTTTAATGTTCTACTAGCGTAATATATCACATGTGGTTTACCTTCCTTTCTCTACCCTAGAACTGCACCAACTGCATAATCACTAGCATCACACATTAGCTCAAAGGGCATGGACCAATCAGGGGATTGCATAATAGGAACAGAAGTCAAAAGACTGATAATTTTTTGGAATGATTTTTGACATTCTTCTGTCCATTCAAATGTTGCATCTTTTAATATGAGGTTACATAAGGGTCTGGATATGGTACTGAGGTCTTTAATGAACCTCCTATAAGATCATGCATGTCATAAAAAAGAACGAATGTCCCTTACTATTTTTGGTGATGGTAATTTAGAACTGGCCTCTATTTTTGCTTTGTCAACCTCAATAGCTTTAGACGACACAATGTGTCCTAAAACAATTCCTGAATCAGTCATGAAATGGCATTTTTTCCAATTTAACATAAGTCATTTTTCTTTACATCTTTTCAAAACATTTTCCAGATTAGTCAAACAATTATCAAATGAATTTCCAAAGACAGTTATATAATCCATTAAAACCTCTAAATAGTGTTCAACCATGTCACTAAATATGCTCAACATGCATCGTTGGAATGTTGCAGGTGCATTACAGAGTCCAAATGGCATTTTTCTAAATGCAAATGTTCCAAAGGGGCATGTGAGTGTGGTCTTTTCCTGGTCTTCTAAAGCAATGGGAATCTGATAATAACCTGAGTAACCATAAAGAAAACAATAATAAGGGTGTCCAGCTACTCTTTCTAAAATTTGCTCAAGAAATGGCAAAGGGAAATGATCTTTTCTAGTTACGTCATTCAATTTTCTATAATCAATGCATATACGCCAACTAGATGAAATGTGAGTTGGGATTAATTCCCCTTTATCATTTTTTACAACAGTGATTCCAGACTTTTTAGGTACAACCTATGTAGGACTTACCCACTTACTATCAGAAATATGATAGATAATGCATGCATCAAGAAGTTTAAGGACCTCAGTTTTTACTACTTCTTTCATGTGAGGGTTTAATCTTCTTTGGGGTTGACGATATGTCCTAGTATTATCTTCTAGATGTATTCGATGTGTGCAAATTAATGGATTAATACCTTTTATGTCTTTTAAAGTCCATCCAATTGCATGTTTATGTTCTTTCAACACATTTAAAAGTTTACCTTCTTGATCGCTTGTGAGAGAAGAAGAAATTACCACAGGGTAAGTTTGATTATCTTCTAGAATTGCATATTTCAGTCCTTCTGGCAAAGCTTTTAACTCCAAATTGGGTGCTTCTTCATGTTTTTCTTCTTCCAGTGTTCCCAGTTCTTTATCGTCTTCCAATACCTGATTAGAGTCAAGTAGAAAATCATTAGTAATATCCGAACCAATTAGTGCACTTGACTCAACATAATTAGTAGTAAAAAATTTCATGGGATCAGGTAAACTCCCCTGAATATGCTCATCCACAATAGGTTCAATTGATTCTGCGCTTTCGCTTTCATTATCTTCATCATATGGCTGTTTGCACATGGTAAAAATATTTAACTCTAATGTCATGTTGCCAAAAGAAAGACTCATGATTCTATTCCTGCAATTTATTAAAGCGTTAGCTGTTGCTAAAAATGGCCGACCAAGTATTACAGGGATTGGCTTATAACTCTCTGCCACATGTTGTGTTTCTAAAACAATAAAATCCACAGGATATACGAATTTATCGATTTGCAACAACACATCTTCCACAATTCCTTTTGGTACCTTAACTGTTCTATCGGCAAGTAAAAGGGTAGTTGAGGTTGGTTTCATCTCACCGATATTAAGTTGCAGGTAAACCGAAAATGGCATTAAATTTACACTAGCTCCAAGATCAAGCAAAACATGTTCAATGTTTTGATTTCCAATTATACAAGAAATAGTTGGACAACCAGGGTCTTTGTATTTTAATGCATTATTAGTTGAGAGAATGGAACTTACTTGTTCAGCTAGAAAAACTTTCTTTCTTACCTGGTGTTTTCTTTTAACGGTGCACAGATCTTTCCGAAATTTTGGCATAAGATGGTATTTGTTGAATGACATCTAACAAAAGGATATTGACCTTTACCTATTTGAATATTTCATAAATCTCTGAGGAATGGTTCAATTTCTTTGTTTTTAATGCCTGAGGAAATGGAGGTGTATGAGAAAAACTGTTATTATCAACGACGGGTAATGGTTCATCAACCCCTTCCTTACCCTCTGATTCTGATTTTTCCTATGTTTCACAAGGTTCAAGAATAGGTCTGTGGATGGTCTTACCACTACGAAGAGTAATAATAAATTTGACAAGGTCTAAGTGTTGACTTCCAGAACTACCCTCATGAGGGTTTTGATGGCTTTTGGGATTTGACTAAGGTTGTGCGGGAAACTTACCTTTCTCTTTAATGGCCCAAGCAGATGTGATTTTATCAAAAGTTTCTTTCAAATCATTGATCATTTGTGCATTTTGGTTATTTATGGTTTCTTGTTTTTCCATGAATGCACTCAAGTTATCTTCAATGGTTTTCTTAGGTGGTGGGACATATGGTGTATAATTCTGGGAGTTTCGGAAATTCTGGTGAAACTGGGGAGGTTGGTGTGAAGGTTGTGCTTGGTTATCATTCCTCCAATTGAAATTTGGATGGTTTCTCCAACCAGGATTATAGGTCTGTGAGTATGGGTTTGGATTTGGTCTATTGAATGTATTTATGGAACTGACCTGGTCATGGAGACACTCTTTCTGGGCTGGTAAGGACGGGCAACTTTTGTGACATGTTAATTTGAACTACAAATTTGACATATGATTTCCTGAACTGACTTGACATGATCATTCTTCCCTGTTTCTAAAGCCTCAATTTTTTTAGACAAAAATGCATACTTGGCAGCAAGGTCATGGTCTTCCCTAAGGTTAAGCATACCTCTACCAAATGGTTGTGGTTTAACAGATGACTCATATGTACCAATTGTATCCCATTGTTGTGTATTTTCTGCTATGTGCTCTAGGTAATCTAGTGCATCTTCGGGATCTTTGTCCCTAAACTCACCATTACACATCATCTCCACTACTTGTCTACCTTGGGGTGTTAAACCCTCGTAGAATTGGGCAAATAACCTCCATGTTTCAAACCCGTGATGTGGATAAATATTTAACATTTCTTTATACCTTTCCCAACAATGGTAAAGTGTTTCCCCCGACTCTTGTGTGAATGTTGTGATTCTTCTCTTAAAGGTTTTAAGGAATTTTTAAGAAACTGCTCTTGTAAATCATCCCATGTTCTAATAGATCCTGACCTAAGGTTTTGTAGCCAAATTTTAGCTTTATCATTTAAAGAAAAGGGAACAAAATTTAATCGAATTATATTAATGCTTCAATTTTGGTCTGTGCAAGTGTTGCATAATTCTTTGAACTCTCTTAGGTGCTGATAAGGGTTTTTTGATTCTAGACCATGGAATGTGGGTAAAAGATTGATGACACTTGATTTAAAATTGAAACATGCTGTTTCTGGAGGAAAAACAATACAAGATGGTGATCCTAACCTAGTGGGATTCATGAATTGTCTGAGTGTCATAGGGTGATTAGGATCTCCATGCCGATAATCTTTTTCTTCCTGATTAACTGGGTTTTCAACTTGGGCAGGTGGATTTTCAATTCGGTTTTCAGCCATTATGACTAACAATGAAGGTTTTAAGGACTCTCTTTTTAATTTGCCACTAGATGTTCGAGACCAGTGTTTCATGCAACTTTAAAAAAAAAAACTATATGTAAAAATATGAAATTACAAATACAAAACTTGAAAAATGAAATTAAACTAAAAAAAAAAAAGAACAAATTAAGGAAAATACAAATGCAGTTATTTAGATCTAAAAACGTTCTCTAACCCTTGTTAATTCCGATCTCAATTGAATCTCACGTTCATTTTTCTCAATGTCATGAATTATGTTTTCGTGATGCTTTATGAGAGCATCTTTATGTGGGGATGGTTCAAAAAATTCTTTTATGAACAACAAACATCTTTTAAGTTGATTTTTCTGTTTCCTGTAACCAAGAAAAATTAAGAACAATGTTTCTCTATATGTGGAATTTCTGAAGGATTAATCAGGACAGTTGGGTCTACATAAAAAACAAGAACAAATAAAGAAAAATAAGATGCAGAAATTAAATAAAAAAAATACGAAATAAAAATAAAGAAAAGAAAAGTAGAGAAAGAAGAAATAAATATCATATCTACTAAATAATACTTCCCCGGCAACGACGCCAAAAACTTGACACGCTCGAAAAGTGGTCTTTTACTCCCAAGTTTAAGAGTGTCGAAGTAATAAAGTATCGATCCACAGATAAGCGATTTAGCAAAATAGAATAATAAATAGTGCAGGAACGAAAAGTTTGCTTTGTTGAAGTATTTGGAGGATTTTAGGTTGGAATTCAATTAATAGAAGGAAATGGTGGAGTTATGGGATCCACATTTAGTCTTTTAAACATTTAGAAATCTCGCTTTATCATAATTTATAAATTATCATTTTTACCCATTCATTTATTACAGGAATTAATTATGCCAATAGAAAGAACCAGCCATAAAAACGGTAGTCATTTATGTCAATACTTAGTCCTACAAGGGTACTAACATGCCAAAAAATAAAACCAGCCATAAAGGCGGTGATACCGTTTTTCTATAACAAGTCCTACCAAGGTACTTAATTATGCCAAAATCGTATAAAACCGGCCATAAAGGCGGTATAAAGATAAAATCGGCCATAAAGGCGGTATAAAGATAAAACCAGCCATAAATGTGGTAGACAGATAAAACTAGCCATAAAGGCGGTATAAAGATTTTCAATAATTAATCTAGATTTAAATCAAGTTTTAATCATTAGATTTCAATTTATTTATTATAATAAAAGCGAGTTTAATCTATGTTCTCATTATAAAAGCTTCACCCTTACTCCAGCAGAAAAGAAATTAACTACTCATTTTGTAATAAAAAATATTCGTACTTTTATTATTGAAAGAAAAAGACATTACAAAAAGCTTTAAGTAAATAAACAAACAAGACACTCTCTCTCCAAGAATTACAGAGGAATCAGGAAAGAAAGTATGAAAATTTCTAATGCCGGACGCTCCTTTTTATAGGCAATTTCGCCGCCCAGACCAGCGAATGCATGTTGTGGACACGTGTCAGAGAATGGTGAAGCCACGTTGGGGACACGTGTCACGACGTAAAGGTTCCATGTGTCATGACGTGCTTGTAGATTTTACGACGTGCTTGCAGATTGTACGACATGCTTGCTGATTTTACGACGTGCTTGCAGATTTATTTTTTTCACGTCTGATTTGTCCCGTCGAGCTTCCGAGCAGTATTTGTCCTGACAAAAATAAAAATAACACAGTAAAAGCACTCAAAGCATAACTTTAAAATATTTACACAAATGTGTCAATTTAAGGGGATTAGTGAAACTATAAGTGTAAAATGATTAACTTATCGTCTAATAAATATGTATTTTTTAGTTTTCATCGGCTAGTATTACTGCTGCCATTATTGTTACTATTTTATCATGATTCTGTAGTTTTCTTCTTTTGTATTTAGTTTCTCATATCATTCTTGACACTACATTCTTTCTTCTACGTTTTTTTAATTTGAATCTGTCTACCTACTGCTTACTTATGTACTGTTTAAATCTCCTTAAATATCGCTTATGGGTATCTGCTCATCATTTTTTATAATTATACTTGTTATGTGAAAACATGGTCCTGTGTTCTTGATTTACACAGGATATTCAACTAGACCTCTATCAAAATCAGCCAGACATAAGTGTGTATATCCGGCCAAGCCTCTCCGAGGCCAAGCCCATGAGATGCATGACAAGATATATTTGAATATCATTTTCTTATCAACTATTGTAGTAATATAGAGATATTTACTTATTTTTTACTTATTCATGATTGCACAAATTGTATGCTTTATAAATTACTTCATGTGTGATCTTGTATTATAAGATTTAGGGATACCTCATTTTTGCGTTAATCTTATAAAGGCATAAGTCAATGACCATTTCGAATCCAAATGGGTTTAAGGTCGGACCTTGCGATAGGTATAGTGCGACCTTAAATCATTCCTGGTGTCTCATACCGGGTGGCGACTGTTAGGGTTGGTGCTCAGAGTGCCAATCCGAATCGCATTTATGTCTGATTCATAAATACAATATATTTCTTTTTCCATAATATTACTTATTTAATGGTAGCACCTTCTGTCTTTTATATACATATTCGATCTAGTTACGATTAAATATCTAATTATGATTAGATTAAAACTAAATATGATTTAGTGATACGTGTATATTGGACAAAGACCCTAGGATTTACAACATAGTGCGCAGTTACAACGTAGTTTGTAATTGACATTGGGAAGCGCCACTGTAAGTTGTATATCCTTAAATAAAATTCCTGGTAAAGATTTGCTAACACGGGTAGGTTATAAAATCAACTGAGACCTGTACATGTCATATATCATGACTTGGTCCGATTGTTTATCCCAATGAACCATGAGTCTCGGGAGACTCGTATAGACATGTAGGTGTTTATTTGATAAACACTGAATGACTCACTGAAGATTTCCTAATAGATGGTACACCAACGTCAATATGAATCTTCTCGAGTTGAACGAGCATAGTGGTCCTTCGACTTGAGATACCATAGTGGATATATGAGTTATCCTCCACACTTTGATGGTAGTCATGTCACCGATCTATTTAGATCAGACCTCCGCCTGTTCATTGGGTGTGGACCGATGCTCATGATATCCAGTGCGTATCAAGATAGAATATGTCTATCCAGTATATAGGGCATATGTATCCTCCACGTGTTTGCGATCTAGTAAATCCATGGCCGTGGTATAACTTCGGAATCAAGTTCCGAGTGTTATTTAAAGATCTTAAATTTGAAAGTCGACTATATTATACTATAAGGATTTGACGTTCTTATCTATATCCTAGGTATAATATGGATAGCCTGTGATGAAGGGATTATACGTATGCAATGACCTCAACTTGTATAGTTTAGAGAGATTATCTGTGGTCGTCATAATTCATGAATGGGTGAATTATGGACACGAAATTGGATTTCTTGACGGATAAACCTAAACTTTGAGAGTCACACAATATGAAGTGTACTCGTTGAGCACTTGGGAAACGTGTTATGAATAATACAGATTATTCATAACACTTCATCGGATTAAATGAGTTAATTCCAATCATTTAATTGGTTAAACGAAAACACATGCTTTAAGTGTTTTGGTCAATTAATAATTAATGAAGCACCCAAGAACAATTCTAGGCATTACAAGAGTGGTCATAACACTCTAGAATGGCAACATATCATCAAATAATCAATTTGAATCCATATTACTATAATATCATCCAAATCAAATTCACACATGCACCAAACCTTCAATTCCAACTTCCAAATCGAAAAGCCCCAATTTCTAAAGAAAAGAAGAAACCCTAGAATCTTACTAAATGATCAAGAACAAAAAACATGCTTTCAAAACTTAGGGATATAGAGGATTACCTTTAATCTCTTAATTTCCTTAAGTAATTTCTTGATTTTCTTTACCTTTCTTTCTTGAATCATCAAGTAAATTGGAGAGTGTATTTGGAAGATAGTTTTCAGCCCTAGCAAGCAAGCCAGGACGAAAAGAAAAATTTCTCCCTTTAATCTTGCCAAAACCGACTTACAAGGGGTAAAATGGTCAATTTTGCAATTTAATCTAATTAAATATAATAAGCT
Source organism: Zanthoxylum bungeanum (assembly GCA_019454045.1). Classification (NCBI taxonomy): domain Eukaryota; kingdom Viridiplantae; phylum Streptophyta; class Magnoliopsida; order Sapindales; family Rutaceae; genus Zanthoxylum; species Zanthoxylum bungeanum. The sequence goes on from SKCR01003495.1 coordinate 83,735, forward strand.
TTAATTTGACAAATCAAATTTACACACTTAAAGCTTAATAAAATCATGCCATTTGTAACCAATAATAATAAAACAATTTTCATAACAATTATGAAAATAGAATATTATTTAATTATTCAAATATTTAACATTTAAATAGCTAAATAATTAATTAATATAATAATTATTATTATATATGTATTTTTATTTACATTAAATAACAAATACATATATTAATGGCATGTTTCAAAGTCTCATTTGACAATTAATTAATATATATCAAAACAAATTTTGTATCAAATACAAATACACATTAATTATTAATTGACCAAAATCCCTTAAAACATTGTTTTCGTTTAATCGATTAAACGATTCGAATTAACTCATTTAATCCGATGAAGTATTATGAATAATCTGTATTATTCATATCGCGTTGCCCAAGTGCTCAACGAGTACACTTCATATTGTGTGACTCTTTAAGTTTAGGTTTATTTGTCACGAAATCAAATTCCGTGTCCATAATTCACCCACTCATGAATTATGACGACCACATATAATCTCACTAAAATATAAAAGTTGAGGTCATTGCATACGTATAATCTCTCTTTCACAGGCTATCCATATTATACCTAGGATATAGATAAGAACGTCAAATCCTTAGGGTATAATATAGTCGACTTTCAAATTTACGATCTCTAAATAACACTCGAAACTTGATTCCGAAGTTACACCACGGCCATGGATTTACTAGATCGCAAACACGTGCATGATACCTATGCCCTGTACACATGACTGACGGATTCTATCTTGATACGCACTGGATATCATGAGCATCAGTCCACACCCAACGAACATGCGGAGGTCTGATCTAAATAGATCGGTGACGTGACTGCCATGAAAGTGTGGAGGATAACGCATATATCCACTGTGGTATCTCAAGTTGAAGGACCACTATGCTCGCTCAACTCGAGAATATTCCTATTGACGTTGGTGTACCATCTATTAGGAAATCTTCAGTGAGTCATTCAGTATTTATCAAATAAATACCTACATGTCTATACGTGTCTCCCGAGACTCAAGGTTCATTGGGATAAACCATCGGACCAATTCACGATATATGACATGTACTGGTCTCAGCGATTTTACTAACCGACCCGTGTTAGCAAATCTTGACCAGGAATTTTATTTAAGGATATACAACTTATAGTGGCGCTTCCCAATGTCAATTACAAACTCTGTTGTAAATGCGCACTACGTTGTAAATCATAGGGTCTTTGTCTAATATACACGTATCATTAAATCAGATTTAGTTTCAATCTAATCATAATTAGATATCTAATCGCAATTAGATCGAATATGTATATAAAAGACAAGAGGTGCTACCATTAAATAAGTAATATTATGGAAAAAAAATTGATCGTATTTATGAATCAGACATAAATGCGATCCAGATTGGCACTTTGAGCACCAACCCTAAAAATTTCTCCCATTTGCTCTACTGCCAATCCACGGTATCATATACACATCTCAATGTGTATCACATACTCATGGCCCTGAAGATCTCACCTAGCACTCAAGAGGTAGGCAACATGAAGTAGGTCCGCTATAACATATTGAATTTGTCCAACACACCCAATCGTTTCCCTTAGCCATCATCATTCTTATTTTGTATAACCTAAGTTATACATCAATATGACTCATATGCTACATCAATATTGTGTTACAGCTACTGAGTTGTCTATGTATTTAGAAATCAAATCCAAATATTATGAGACAACTGCAAGCACATCATTAATATCAAAACTTCTAATCTATAAGGTCATTGTGCAACTTCATATGTCAATACTTCATAAGTTGCAACTAATTCTAGTGATTCAGTAGAATCAACAGTGACACACCCACTGTATCTTTTCTGACTTTATATGACGTAGACCATCTAACGTCATAATTAGACTCAAAACTAATCTGAACCTAATGGTTGCGGATTATATTCTCCATGAATAAGAAACTCATTCTTAATATCTCAAAGATAACAAAGAACATGTTTTAAGACACATCATATGGTCTACAACATATCAAAATAACTCGTAAAAAATACAATTAAATTGATATCTTTAACGTACATAATATAGTATTCATTATGCTATCATCATATGATGCATCAGATTGACTAGACATTCTAATCAATTTCTCTTTCGACAAAGGAATCATCTTTTACGAAAGATAAATACTATATACAAGAGACACACTAACTGTTAAACAGTTATTCTAACTGTCATAAATATAGTCTTTCTATGTCCTTTATTAGATCATATCCAATGTACAACTAATGGGAGTTTTTCACATGTCTCTTAGTTTTATATCATATATAAGACTTTATATCAAATATATCAGAGACTACTCCCACTACTTTCACAGAGAAATGAAGACTTAGGTAAACCTTTTACCTCACAAACATCTCATTATTACATTAGTAATGATAATGTCGTTAGGATATATAATACTAGAAAGAAATTTGTACGCTCTCACTGACCCTACTATCCAATATGTATTCTCTATGCTTTGATATAATCATACAATCTGAGTGTATCAAAATTAGAGAACAAAGATTTCTGAAAAGCTTATTTGAGTCTACAACAGGCTCTATAAGCTAGTATATCAAACTGTGATCTTAGCAGAATACAAACTCTAGGGCATTTCTAGAATGAACTCTTCAAACAAAGAAACCACAACGGATTTCTCATTCGAAGAAACCACTAAGGAACGCCACTTTGCATTCTTTAGCCAAAATACATAGTTCAATATCACTATTAACCAACAGATATTTTAATTGTTCAATTAGTGCGACTAGAGACAAGTTTTCTCAAGATCTACAATAGATTGCTGAGTATAACCTTTCTTATTGTCATAATATAAAGGTCAAACATTTAATTAGCTCACATTGCTTTTGCTGTGCAAATAATTTGCACATTTTATGAACTATTCATAACAAAAGCTTAATCAAGTTCAAAACATGATCGTAGTAAGCTAGGAACAATTTTAGATCTACGATTTAATGCTAACATCCGAAATCGATATCAAATATCGCTCCCACAATAAGTTACAAGATAATTTTCTTCAATAAGAAAACAACAGAACCATTAAGTATCAAATACTTTTGTAAATGATTCTGACATCCTATTAAACTTATACGGAAGATATCGTAGGGTCATTTCATATTATTAATTATGTAGTTCCATTTTAGTTTATCATTCTCATATTTGAGTTCAATAAGTCAAGTATTTTATACAATCATTAACATCTGATGTTACTTATCAAGTAATAAAATAATTTTATTACTCGGGATCGTAGAAAAAGATATTCTATCAAATAGAATATAATATTCTATTAAATAGAATAAATGATAACCTTTTACTTGTACCTCCGAGGCACAAGTACTTTCAATTATATAACCATTATATAGAAGAAAGATTCAAATCTCAAACCTTTTAAGATTCAAATTTTCTACTTATAATTATCATATACGTAACTATAGAAACTAATGGAACCTTAATTAAAAAGATGAATAAGTGTTACTGGAGTATATCCCCAAGAGTATTGAAAACCAATTCGGTAACACTCAATATCAACCGAATCAAATTATATAAGATTCGATTTCTCCCACTGATCAATTCCATCACGATGGAATCGTAGAAGAATAATATTGAGTAAGAATCACATTCATTAAATCACATTATAACTAATTGCCATAAATTCATGTATTTCATCATATCAAACATCCTTAAACAGTTCAAAAACTTTAAAATATAGTTTTCAATACTTTAATAGAATATCTTTGAACCATTCAAAATATTCAATCCTCATTTCATCAGAAATATATTGAAAGTTCTCGAACCATTCAAGACGTTCAATATATATACTCTTAGAAACATGTAACTAAGTCATTACAACACATTAACTAAGTTACAAAGTAAAGAAAGCTATCCAAGGCAATTTATAATTCATTAAACTACATACATCCAATGTATTAGTTTAATAAATTTGTGGTCCAATGACGATCATTGGTTAAATGAGATTTAATCACATCCTGAATACAATATTCATTAAATGGATAAGGATATAAGGTGTGATCTTGTATCAGACCATATTTATTTTTATAGTTCTGGACACGGCATGCATGGCTGGACGTGAAATACGTCTAGCCGGGTATGCGAAGTCCTACATCAAAGACGGCCAAATTTCTGGTCACATTATTTTTCTCTTTCGGCATTTCATTATTTTTTTTATCTATTCAGTATTATCTATCTTTTATTTTTTTATTCGCTTTCTTCATTATTTTATTATTCCCATTTAGTTTCGTTATTTATCTTTTTGTTTATTTATCTTTATTTTATTATTTCACCTTTATTTTTCATTATCTGCATATGCATTATTATATTATTTCATGCCTATTTTTTATTTACATTACATTAATTATTACGTATGGTATTATCCCTTGTGGTATATCGGATGGAAACCCATACATAAATTCCGTAGTTGAATCCAAATGGACGGTAGTGCGGTCTGTACTTGAGATACAAATCTACGTACCACTTGGGAAATACCCATATATGCGTGACTAACCCCTCTTTTTTATTCACTATTTATTTATTGACTTTTTATTTGCTTTTGATTATTATGACTCTTATTATCATACCTTGTATTTCTTAATTTAATTTGCTTTTTTTTTTATGTTAATGTTTATAGGTGTGCAAATTTGTGTGTTTATTTGAATTATCTTGCATGAACTGCATAAGACTTGGCTATACCATTGTGTGAACCCGTCCATTAAACTGGCATAAGTAATGGACCATTACGAACCCAACGGTTTGAGGTCTTCCCTTGCGAGGGGTCAGTGCGGCCTTAAATCTTTTCCCAATTCACACTGGTTGGCGACTCCTTTATTCTCTGGTTTAGTACCCCGCAGGCTACTCCATACTCTCTATGGGCTGCGAGCCCAATAGTGTCGTGGTTGCCGAAAATCATAGGCATAGCGGTAAACCCCGCTTCGCTCCTACAATATCTTTCATGAATTTGACATAGCTGGGCATTTGTTCCAACGCTTCTGCAAATCGAATGTTGATATGCAGCTTTTTGAAGATCTCCAAGAATCAAAGCAAACTTATTGTCAAGTTTACTTTTCTGGAGACGCTGTGGAAAAGGTGGAGGTGGAGTGAATCGTTCTCGATCATTTGCTTTTGGTTCTCTTTCCTCGATCTATGGATATGCTTCGCTGCTTTCTTTTGGAACTTCCTTAGTGGATGTTTTGACTCCAACATCTTTGTCGATTTTAGTACTGCTTTTCAAAGTGATGGTATGATATTGCTCCTTCCTCGTGTTCCTTGGATTTAGTTATGTGTTGCTAAGAAGGGTACCTTGCGGTCTGTAACTCTGAGCATTAGCCAGTTGTCCTATTTGATTTTCCAATGCATTTATAGAAGCAGATTGGCTCTAAAACATAGCATCGTATGTTGCTTGTTGCTTTTTCAACTGGGCCAGCAATTCTGCTATTCCTGGTTCTTTTTCATACTTCTGGAATTTGTTCTGCTGTTGGAATCCGGGTGGTGGATTGTTCTTTTGCCCTGTATTGTTGCTCCATGTGAAATTGGGATGATTCCTCCACCATGGGTTGTAGGTGTTGGAATATTGATTGTTCCTCTGTCTGTTGAAATTGTTGACATAATTCACCGTCTCATCATGTTGGTTGTAAGATTTTGCCTCTGGTGCTCCTCCATATGGTGAAATTATCGCACTGTGGATGTTTACAACTTGCGTGCTAAGTTTTTCCAGGAATTTACACATCTGCTCCAACTTGGCATCATTGTTGTGTTTGCTCCGACTTCATGGATTCCTACTATTCGTTGAATCATGCTCATTTTTATTGGCCACAAAGAATTATTGTTGGCCATTTCTTCAATTAAGTCTCAGGCATGATCTTCTCCTTTTGCCATTAAAGCTCCTTCAGCATCAGCATCAATTATGGTTCTCATTAGTCCAGCAAGTCAATTATAGAAGGTTTGGACATGTAGCTACTTTGCAATCTCATGGTGAGGACATTTCTGGAGCAATTCTTTGTATCTTTCCCAAGCTTCACAGAGGGATTCTGAGTCATGTTGTACAAAAGATGTAATGTCATTCCTCAGCTTTGTAGTTCTGGCTAGGGGAAAGTACTTTGCAAGGAAAGTGGTGGCAAGAGTGTTCCAAGTTATGATGGAACCTGCTGGTAGTGAATGTAGACAAGCCTTAGCTCTGTCTTTCAAGGAATATGGAAACACACGCAGTCTCATTGCTTCTTCTGCCGCTTGGTTGTAATTGAAAGTGCCACAAACTTCCAGGAAGTTACTGATATGAGCATTTGGATCTTCAGTTGCATTCCCCCCAAACTGAACTGATTGTTGTATCATCTGAATGCATGGTTTGATGTCACATGCATTTGCTGGTAAGAGAGGAAGTACAATAGATGAAATGAAGCTGTCAACCACTGGTATAGTTCTGTCTCGAATGGGAATTGGTGGTGCAACTTCCAAAAGTTCAGGTTCCATGTTGATCAATGCTTCTTGACCTTCTCGCATTTCCTTCCAAACTGTCTGATAGTTCTTTCAATTTCTGGGTTAACCGGATGGATTTCAAAGCTTCTGGTTCTTCTCATGTAGTGTCTGAGAACCTGAAACACAAGAAAACATAAATAATAAATAAAAACAAATTAGACACAAGTAAGAGTATCTAACCCCAAAATTAATAGTGAAATATAAATAAGTCCCCGGCAACAACGCAAAAAACGTGATCGGTGAAATGACACACGTAACGAAGCGCACGTATCGCTTAAGTATTATAAAATGTATCGATCCCACGAGGACTTAATACCTAGGCTATTAATTTATGACGTTAAATGTTTATGAGTTTCTAATAGATTTGACTATTGATTGGATGGTGATTTTAAACTAAAGACAATTAAATAAAATATTGCGAAAGTGAATTAAAGGTAAAATCAATATTATAAAACTATCTAGGGTTGTGAATTCTTCCAATATCTTTTAAAGATGAAATGGTTATCTTATGTTTGTGCAATATATCGATTTATTAACTTGGAACACAAAATTATGCAAAAGCCTCTGTTGATGGTCAGATGCAAACACCCAAATAACCCAATTAATCATATATCTATGTTTACCAAGTTACCTGAATTCATTAAGACTAAGTTCCAATTGTGGCTACCCCCGCCCGACATGTATATGTCTATCATGGAAGGAAATCTATCATAGGGTATCTAAACCTTAAAGGAGATCGTGGGCTATTAAGTCTAAAGTTGAAACCTATAATCCCTTCGTCAAGTTCATTTTAAGTTTACCACATCAATCTTATTAATGGCCAGTTAACAAGAAGCATTAAGCTTAAGACTTAATAAATAAATCTTTATATTACCCAAGTCACAAAATAACCTCTTATAAATCGATGATATTGGAATTCATTACAACCCTAGATAACGGGTTTAGTTAGGACACATATCTAGGACTACTAAAAGCTTAAATAAAGTAAATGACATAAAGTAAAGCTTGGAAATTAAAAGGTAAATAAAGCAATAAAGAAAATGTTGGGGGTTAGAAGATCCACTTTTATTACTTATAATTTAGATATCTCCATTATTATAATATATAAACTTTGCATGACATTACCAACCGACCATAAAGGCGGTATCTAGAATAAGTCAGATTTATAATTAACTTCAACCGACTATAAAGGCGGTATCCAATTTAGTCAGGTTAAAATCAATTTAATTATGTCCGACCGAACATAAAGGCGGTATCCCATTAAGTCAGGTTTTAAAATAGTTTATATATTATAACTAAGGGAGATTAATCTAAATATTAGTAATAAAAGCTTTAACTTTCACCCCAGCAGAGGGGAGTTATCTCCTCATACTAAAAAGTAAAATAAAGACTGAAAAGTAAAATAAAGACTGAAAAGTAAAATAAAGAAAGAACTATTGCATAAGGTAAAAAATTAAATACAAAAAGCTTAAATAAACAAACAAGATACAATCTTCTTAGTATTCTTAAGGAAATCCCCAAAAGAAGTTATGAATTGGAATTCTGATTTCGGCCTCAATTTATAGGCAGAGTTTGGTCCCGCGCGTCGCGACGGGTGAAACATTTCGCGTTGCGACACACCATTGATTATTGATGCGTGGCACACGATTTCAAGAGATGATGACACATGGTTGTCGGCAAAATTATTGGCTCGGCATCACGATGTGGAACTGTTGTCCGTGTCGTGATGCTGATGTCGGTAATGACGCGTGTCGATGATGATTGTCGGCAGCATGTGATGATTACACGTGTCCAGCGTATTTTAGCCGATTTTCTATGATGTGTGACACGTGGTAGGTGCATGTTAGCAAGTGCACATGATAGCTAGCTTCTCTAATTTTGACATGTGTCTGGTGCATGTTAGCGGTCGCGACTCGTAGGTGATGCGTGTCGCGACGTCGAAATGATGATTTTTGCCCATTTTCACTGTTTTGGCCCCGATTTGATTCTAGTGACTCATGAAACCTTATTTATCTAAAAAATACACAAAACACATCAAAATATTCACAAAACTCAAGAATCTATACAAAATATTAAGTCAAATGGACAATAAATATTGATATATTTAACGCTTATCATGAAACATTCAAAAGATGAAACCTTTTTCAGAGTTGAATTTGGAATTTAGACAATGCTCAACCTTTCAAAGAGATGGAATTTCAAAAAACAAACTTTTTAGAACATGTGACTAGTCATTACATGATAAAATTTGGAAAGAAATATCAATGAAGTGAAAATCCCAAGGGATAGCTTGGACAAAGGTGAGACGAACCTGAAAATACCTCGGAAGAAAAAGAATCACGACTCCTACACTTTTCTAAGCCGAAGAACGGGTATACAATAGAAGATCATTTAAACTCATGCAATAATGTATAACATATATGTAACATTTCTTTCTAGAAAATAGAGCAAGATACAAAATGTTCAGTTCCCGTCAAAAGTTAAAGCCTGTAAGAATCGGAGCACTTGACAGACAGAAAGTCGAGACTTGGGGGTGAGGCTTGTAAAATATATACTAGGGGCGAAGCCCTTTTAAAATAGAAGCAGATGGAACAAAAGGACATTACATTGATCAAAATGCCAGCAAAGACAGACGCAAATGGAAGAAAAATCCAACACATAGATCAAAGTAACAGAAGCAAGGAGCATATGGTGTAGGAAACGCTTTCCTTGCGCAGTGGAAATGGTTTAAGCACACGGATCGATCTTGACAATTTTTTCTTCCCTTCCCTTTGTATTGTTGAATGTTACTGCCACCACCACTAAAATTTTGCTTCAGTTTTAGACAAAATTCCAGCCATGAAATAGCCCCAAAATAGTCCCCGAATAGCTGGACAAAAACTGGACTATTTTAGGCTCGATTCGTGCCCAGCGCACTACAGAAATAGCCCCTGAAATGCGTGGACTATGGCTATGTTTTGGTTCTAATTTTTCACTTGAAAACAGCCCCAACACAGCCCAAAAACACCATAAAATATTCCTCAATAACACTGGATTAAAACGAAACGAAAACCGAGTTCCGTTTCACCAAGTAAAGGAGCGGCAATGAGTAAAACAAGCCATCACTGCCGAGAGCAATAAGAAAAATGGACTATGTGTTGGATTTTTTGTTGTGATTTTTATTTCTTATATAGGTAAAATAATATTTTGGATGCATAACTAGAAAAATGGACGTGACATTTGGAATTTTGGAGGCCAAGAACTTAAAAGGACATTCTAATAGTGTACAATTTTGGAAATTTCAACTTTACGTAATTTTCGTATTGTGGCCATAACGTCTTACTCTGATATCAGATTGAGGCGATTTAGTTCCAGATGAAAGAATACTCAAATATCTTCAACTTTGATGTTGGCAAGATTTTCTAGTTCTGAGGTTTTCAAGACCGAAATTGACGAAAAATCCAAAGTGTGTTATGTGTGTGTGTGTGTGTGTATATATATATATATATTGGTGGAGGGTCACCATCCACCTTTCGGTTGAAACTGCAATTGTCAACAATAACAACTGTAAATTGTGTGACGAAATATCGAGTACCTCTATAAATAGAGGTGCTTTACACCTCATTTTAGTATGTTTGATTTCTACAATTCTCCTTGAAAATTTATGGAGTTTCAGCTCTTTTGTGTTTTATTTTCTTAAACCTTTCTTGTAATTTCTTTTTCTTTCAGTAATAAAATTATGGGTGTTTTTATTCAAATCATGAGTAGCTAATTTCATTTTGCTGGGGTAAATGGTGAAGCTTTTAATATAAGAATATAAATTAATCTAATTTATATTAAATATATAAATTTTAATCTAATTAATATTTAATTTAAATCTGGATTAATTATTGACAGACATTGTTATCGCATATATGCCTAGTTTTATTTATTTGGCATAATTGAGTACCTGATTAAACTTATTATAGACAAGTGCTATTACCGCCTTTATAGCCAGAATGATTGAAGTATGCATTTCTTGCAGATAAACAAACTTACCATGTGGTAATTTTTTCTTCCCTCACAAGCAATCAAGAAGGTAAGTTATTAAATATGTTGAGAGAACATAAACTGGTAATTGGATGGACTTTAAAAGACATAAAATGCATTAATCCTCACATAAAAGAAATGGTAAAAACAGAAGTCTTTAAACTTCTTGATGTAGGCAATAGCTACTCTATCTGCGATAGCTAGTGGGTAAGTCTTAGATAAATTGTGCCTAAATAGTCTGGAATAATTGTCGTAAAAAATGAAAAAGGGGAATCAATTCCAACTCGAATCCCATCTAGTTGGCATATGTGTATTGACTATAGAAAACTAAATAACGTGACTAGAAAAGATCATTTTTCTTTACCATTATTTACCAAATTTTAGAAAGAGTAGCAGGACATCCATACTATTTCTTTCTTGATGGTTACTCAAGTTATTATCAAATTCACATTGCTTTAGAAGTCGAGGGAAATACCACATTCACATGTCCCTTTTAAACGTTTGCATTTAGGAAAATGTCTTTTGGACTTTGTAATTCACCATCAACATTCCAATGATGCATGTTAAGCATATTTAGTGACATGGTTGAATACTGTTTAGAGGTCTTTATAGATGATATAACTGTTTTTTGGAACTCATTTGATAAATGCTTGAATAATTTGGAAAATATTTGAAGAAAAAAACTTGTGTTAAATATGGAAAAATATCATTCCATGACTAATTCAGAAATTATTTTGGGTTACGTTGTGTCATCTAAAGGTATTTAGGTTGACAAGACAAAAATAGAGGTAACTTTAAATTGCCACCACCAAAAACAGTTAGGGAAATTCGTTCTTTCTTAGGACATGCAGGATTTTATAGGAGGTTCATTAAAAATTTTAGTACCATATTCAGACCCATTTGTAACCTCCTATTAAAAGATGAAATATTTGAATAGAAAGAAGAATACCAAAAATCATTTGAAAAGATTATCAGTCTCTTAACTTCTGCTCCTATCATGCAATCCCTATTGGACAATTATGACCCATATCATCCTTATTTGTAAAAGAAATTGTATTTTTGTACAAATTAACTATGTGAAAAAAGGAAATTGCTAATTTATCATTATTGTAATTGGATTACTTGGATATATATATATATATATATAATAATAAAAGTCCATATGATTAAATCGAATTAAAAAGATATGAGACAGTATTAATCCATTAATGGTTTAATCATTAAATATCCATAGTTGTAGTATTATCAAGACTAGACATTGATACTGCGGAATAGACTAGTATTGCACTTGTGCGCGTTATGGAAGCTTAACGACATAGTTCTCATATATTTAGGTATTTGATACTTATGCAAGTGTAATAGAGGTTCTATTAGTCGTTGGACCGGGAACAATTTTGCTCTGGATAGACCCACTCGGAATCCCATTGGTAGTATGACTATGTGTCTATGGGAATCCGAATCAGGGTAGGTGTATGTGATCTTTAACCTGAGACTTACGTCGCTATTACTTGCAACATTCAGTTTACTTTGGTATTGGTCGTCCAAAGCTTTAATAGGTTCTGTGTACGCCTATATTGGGTTTACTGAGAATCGTAGTGTATTGGATGTGATGTCAATATGAGAGTATCACTTCAGTCATATGGAGATGATAGTCACACAGGATACGGTACTAGTACTATTATATGCTGCAGCTATCGGGAAAGTATGACTAGATCATGTCTTTCCAATTACAGAGACTAGTTACGCGGGATCCGATATATGCTTCGTACGGGGCAGACACAGAGCCAACCCTAGGCCTAACATGTGACATCTGATACTTGATCGTATTACGCATTACATAGTATTACTACACCTGATACATATAATATTCCTCGGCGGATATTTCTGGAGAATTGGGCAGGCATGATGCTTTTCTAGAAGCCAACCATGTCTTGTAAATCGGTGAGAACATGGTACGGGGTACGCATGTGTTCGGATGGTCCGATGACCGTATTTACTGCCAACGTATCTAGGAATCTCTTGGGTCGCTTCCCAAAGATTCACCAATGACATTTGACTCAAATAGAATTAATATTGGATTACTTATGAGAGAGAAAAATTAATATGGGATTAATTGTGGAAAGAATTAATCTGGGATTAATTTCGTATAGAAGAGAGAACACGATTAATTTGGAACTAATCGATCAAATAAATATATTGGATATAGTAATTGAAATTTAATTTCAATACGAAATTAAAATTGGATTTTAATTCGGTCGAACGAATTAATTTGGAATTAATTCATAAGCAACTATTGTAATAATTTTACTATGAATAATTATTTAATTAAATTGGATTTAATTAAGTCGCAACGACAAATTCATTTAATTCGGAATTAAACGAAACTGGGCCCAAGTCTACTTGTGTGTTGGAGAAGCCAACTTAAATTTGGAATTTAAAAGTGGTGGGACCTACTTCACTTACATCAATTGTCAAAATGTGATGTGAGTAGTTGGCAAAATTAATTGGATTCATTTACTTCACACACCAACCAACTTTGGTAACTTGAATCATTATTCTCTCTTCTCCTTCCTTTTGGTCGATTATTGCTCTCCTTGGAAGAAAATTTTTGATTCAAAATTTTTGACTAAGCTATCACTTTGGGAGTCTAATGAGGTGTTAGGGAAACTCACCCAATGCATCAAACAACAAATCAAAAGTTTGGAGCTTCATCCCAACAAAGAAATTTCGAATTTCACCCAAGAACAATGTGAGTATTTCCGCTACTTAACTTGTTAAATTCACATTACAAATCATGTTTAGAGATCTTGTGGCATGTCTATGAGACTAACAATCCCTTGTTTGGTATTTACCTTTTGAGCTAATGTGTGATGCCAGTGATTATGCAGCTAGCGCAGTATTGAGACAGAGAAATGAAGGTAATTCATATGTAATTTATTACGCAAGTAGAACTTTAAACAGTGTACAAATAAATTATAGTACCACGGAAAAAGAACTACTTGCTAAAATTTTTACATTGGATAAATTTCGATCATAATTAATTAGTTCCTAAATTGTTGTTTATTATGACCATACTGCTGTTGGATATTTGATGTCTAAGCATGATGCAAAGCCAATATTACTATGATGGATTTTTCTGCTTCGAGAATGCAATCTCATAATCAAAGACATGAAAATGAGCAGAGAATATGATTGCAGATCATTTATCGAGACTCATAAATGAGTCATCAGTTGACACAACTCCTATCAATGATTATTTTCCTGATGATTTTTTATTTTCTATAAACACAACGCCTTGGTACGCTAATATTGTCAATTTTCACGCAACATGAAAAATACCTCCAGATTGGAGCCAACAAGTCAAGAAGAAATTTTTGAACGAAGTGAAAGGATTCTACTGAGATGATCCATATTTATTCAAATATTACCCTGATCGATTTTCCGACGATGCATACCAGACAATAAGATAAGTGGTTGATCGGTGAAATCACTCACGTAACGCAAGCGCACGTATCGTTCAAGATAGTATAAAATGTATCAATCCCACAATGACTTAATACGTATGTTATCAATTTGTGAAGCTAAATATTTACAAGTATATAATAGAATGGTTGTTTGATTAGATGGTGATTTTAAACTAAAGACAAGTAAATAAAACAATACAAATGTAAATTAAATGAAAATTCAATATTATTAAACTATCTAGGGTTGTGAATCATTCTGATATCTTTTAAAGATGAAGTGGTTATCTCATGTTTGTGCAATATATTGGTTTATTAACTTGGAACACGAAAATATGCAAAAGCCTCTATCGATGGTCAGATGCAAACACCTAAATAACTCAATTAATCATATGTCTATGTTAACCAAGTTACCTGAATTCATTAAGATTAAGTTCTAATTATGACTATCCCCGCCCGACAGGTATATGTCTATTGTAACATCCCGCCTAAGCCGAGATGCTACCGGCAGGAGATAGGCTAATCCACACTCCATAAGCCTCTGACTCTGACGAAAATTTGGCATGACCTCTGCTAAAAGTCATACAACCTATAGGGCCCAACACATAATATAACACTAAATCAATAAACTCAAGAAAAATTGAACTGGGCTCCATGCCCGAAAATACGTATAAACAAAAACTTTTACAACTAAACTTATACAACCCAATTCTCTACAACTACTCTCATAAACAACTTGACTCTCATCCACCCAAGACCTGGTGACTGGCTGACTGCAACGCTGCTATCCGGCTCCTCAAGCTCTGGTGTCTGAGGTCGACCGATCAGGTCACTTACCTGCAAAACTAACAACTGTTGTGGTGTGAGTCATAATGACTCAGTAAGTAATTATGCTCATTCCTTTAGCGTCAAACACATGCAAAGTCTGAATCATGTTTCTGTATTAACCTGGCTGTCTATGTGACCATGCAATCATGTATTTGGTCTGAGTTAACTACCTAGTTCTTATTCATTTTCAAACACATTACTTGTTACTAATCCTTTTATCTGATTACTCATTCTTTAAATTCTGTTTATCGTTTATAGTTTTAAACATCTTAATATATATATACATATATACATCGGTTTCCACATCACTGTCAACCATGTCATTTATTAAAACTCCTTTTTGTCTGATCATACATATCTCAGATCCTGTTTACTAGTTATATTTTCATACATCCATAACATACGCGTCAAGTCTCGATATCATTAACAGCCTTATCAAACCCATCACGCTTTTGCTGCGCTACCCTGATATCTTTCTACTTTCCTATTTATTCTTTGCTAATTTACTTTGGTTACTTAATATACTTATCTTTCTTTTATTTCATTGAAATATCATCAAATCGGTAATATAAAAAAAATATTGTTTCTATTCACATACCATTATCAACCACGTACTCATGTATATAGAATCATGTTATCATACATCAATGCTTTATAAAATACTCATTATATGTAGATATATAATACATATAAACATCAGTCATATACTTATATGGATGTGTCACACTATCATGCATTAATATCAACTCTATGCATCTAAATGAAATCATGCTATAGTGCATTAACATCAACTATATGCATCTTAGATGAATTACTCGAATATATGATTCGTATGCATGACTTGTAAACCATAATCTATTTTAACATGCTATGCTTTTTAGAAGATACTCTTTGAAAACTCTTTCTGAAAAACTATTATCTGAAAGTTTCTTTCTGAAAATTCTTTGCTGAAAACTTTACTTTACTTTCTCTTTCTGGAAAAGCTCTTTCTGAAAACTGTATCTGAAGACTGAAAACTGAAATCTGAAAAACTGTTTCTAAACTCTGTTTCTGAAAACCGTGTACTATAATCTAGTTTCTGAAATCTAGGCACTGAAAATCTGAAAACTGTGTACTGAAAATCTGAAAACTGAAAACTGAAAACTGCTCTACGTCCAGGACCATAACTCAACTGGACGTCTCTCTGCACCCAGGACCATAACTCAACTGGGTGTACTCTATGCCCAGGACCATAACTCAACTGGGTATCTCTGAACTGGTGGTGCTCTACGCCCAGGACCATAACTCAACTGGACGTATCACACCACAAACTGGAACTGGGGGTGCGGATCAATGCTACCACCCAAGCTCTGAAACCAGGATTTCGGGGATCTGTCAACCCTAGTACTGCTCGAGGATCCGAGAGCGTCCCCTCAGTCCTCCAAATGTGCACATGTCTCTGAATCCGTCAATTCCATAGTATCCGTCAATTCCAACTGAATCTCAAGTTACATACTGGGGTGAGTTTTTTACCTCATGCCCTAAAAACATAAAACCGTATTTTGTATCTCAAAAATGTAAGAAACCCTTTTTCAAAATACATTCCTTTTAAAGAAAACATTTGACACTTTTCCTTAAAACACTTGAATTCCAAAAACATTCTTAGCTTTAACTCATCTTCTGAAAATCATAACAAATAAATAATAAATATGCATATGCATTTCTTATACTATCATACATGTACATGCATTCATTCGTGCATATCTATAAATTAATAGCATGCAAATGCTATGTTTTTTATACTTTCATCTTATGTAATATATGCTTAAATATCACCAAAATATTGTGCATATACACGCTCACAAGCATATTCATATCCATCTACATATTTAACCCCTTACACTTGTTATTTCATATATATACAAGTAAAATCAACCACACACTTTATCAAGAAATAAATTCACATATCATACTTCTCAATACATTTCTTTACACGCAGTTTCATCCAGGTTTTCCAATAGCCATATGTCATATATCAATATTTATATAACACCCAACTTTACTTGTATGAATATCTGTATGTTAATTCATCATCACATTCTTCTTAAACATCAAAACTATATTCATACTTAATCACACGCACACATACTTATATTAATATTCATACCTTACCACCTCATACGGCAATACATATCAACACACACTTATATTACTTCTTTATCTACTAATCAGATTATTTAAATTACATCATGACTTATAATAAACACACACTACTTGTTCTTTTACTCGCATGATCGATCACATAAATTTACTTGGCCATTTACACAACTACAAATTTATACATAACTAATTTAGATAACTTATTTTAACGTTATTTGTTATATACAACTACAAAGTTTATTTATTACCTCTTGATTTCGTCTTTCTATCTTTTCTTTCCTTGGTATTCCATTATTTCATAGTATTTCTATAACTACATCCAACTTCAAAACAAACTAATCCTAATACTATTGTTCTACTGCCATCACTATCACCGCCACTTCTGCTCCCGCCATTACCACTACATTTCTACCCACTACTGTAAATTTCATATCAAGATTCATCTACATACAAACACATAATTATTTACTGGTTTGTCTCTTAAAGTTCCAATTTATCCATTTAACAAACTTATCTCCCAATTCCAGAAATTTCCAATTTTCCTAGGCTTCCAGTCAAATTTTCCCCAATTTCTGTTCTAGGGTTCATATCCAATTTTTCCCCAAATTTTACAATTTCTTAATCCCACAGATTCCTTTCAATCTTATGTATAAAAATCACCTCTAAACTACTTTCAACATACTTTAACTTATTATCTAGTCCAATTTTAAAGTTCTTTCCAAAAACCCAAATAATAAAATCAACTAAATTCAAGAAATTCATAACATAGTGTACTTACCCTTCTTCTCTTCCAAATTCTTCCCTTTTTTCTCGATCTCTCTCCATCATCCTCTATTCTCGGTTTTTGGCTCTGTTTCTGTCTCCTCTCTCTCAATTGCCTAAATTGGATCTCTCTGATTCCATCTCTCAGTCCTGTTTCCCCTTCTCCTTTCTGCTCTATTCTTCTTTGTTCTGCGCAGCTTCTTTGACACATTTCTCCCAATCTACACAGCTATCCTTGTAACCACCGCCTTTCATAAACAAGCAAAACCACACTCTCCCCCTATTTCTTATTTCCTCCCCTTTCTTCTTTCTTTTCTTCTTTTCATTGTTCTCTCAGATCTCTCTCTATTCTCTCCTCTCTGATTTCTCTTGATTTGTCCCTTCTTCTCCCCTCTCTGTTTCACTTCTTTCGTAGTCTGTGTGTGTGTTCTTAAGTGTAACACGTGTGTGTGTATTTTAATTCAAGTGTGTGTTCTAAATATCTAGGTGTAATAAATAAATATATCTATCTATTAAATGTGTGGTTAATTTAAATATATGTATAGAATTTTCTAGAATTAATTATACTTGTGTGTAGAAATTTCTAGGGTTTAGTTTATTCAATTTATTAAATTCCAATTTCCCCTTTCTAGTTAATTCCATATTATCCTACAACTTATCTCTAAAAAAAAATCCCATTTATAATAACAATTGATCTCGCGTTAGACGCGGCTACGCAAGCGAAAATAAATTTGCGCAATTCGTCAAAATAACCCGGGTCGTTACATCTATCCTGGAAGGAAATCTATTAAGGGGTATCTAATCATTAAGGGAGATCGTGGGCTATTAAGTCTAAGGCTAAAACCTAAAATTCTTTGTCAAGTTTATTTTAAGTTTACCAGATCAATCTTATTAATGGCCAGTTAACAATAAGCATTAAGCTTAAGACTTAATAAATAAACATTTATATTACCCAAGTCATAAAATAACCCATTATAAACCAGTGATATTGGAATTTATCACAACCCTAGATATGGTATTTAGTTACAACATATATCTAGGTCTAGTAAAGACATAAATAAAGTAAATGACATAAAGGTAAAGCTTGAAATTAAAAAAGTTAAATAAATCAATAAAGAAAATCTAGGGTTAGATGATCCACTTTTATTACTTCTATTTTAGATATATCCCTTATTGTAATAAATTAACTTTGCATGACATTACCAACCGACCATATAGGCGGTATCCTGATTAAGTCAGATTTATGATTAATTCCAACTGACCATAAATGCGGTATCTAATTTAGTCAGGTTAAAATCAATTTAATTAAGTCCAACCGACCATAAATGCGGTATCCCATTAAGTCAGGTTTTAAATAGTTCATATATTATAATTAAGAGAGATTAATCTAAATATTAGTAATAAAAGCTTAACCTTTCACCCCAGCAGAGGGAGTTACCTCCTCATACTGAAAAGTAAAAATAAAGACTAAAAAGTAAAGTAAAGAAAGAACTATTACGTAAAATAAAAAATTAAATACAAAAAACTGTAAATAAATAATCAAGATATAATCTTCTTATTATTCTTAAGGAAATCCCCAGAAAAAAGGTATGAATTGGAATTCTGATTTCAGCCTAAATTTATAGGCAAATTTTAGACCTAGGCGTCGCGACGCATGGAACATTTCGCGTCTCGACGTGCCGTTGATTTGTGACACGTGGCAGACGCTTCCTGAGATGATGACATGTGGCTGTCGGCAAAATTATTGGCTCGATGTCACGATGCGTAAGGTTGTGCTCGTCACGACGCTGACGTCAGCAATGACATGTATTGTCGACAGCATGTGATGATGACACGTGTTCGGCGCACGTTAGCAATAATGTTGTGATGTTGACACGTGGTAGACGCATGTTAGCAGGTGCATATTGTAGACAACAGAACCTGGGCGACGCTGTTCTAGGCTCGCGGCCTAGTTGGGAAGTACGAAATAACATGGAGTCGCCACCCGGTGTGAACCGGGACAAAGATTTAAGGCCGCACTCACCCCTCGCAAGGGAAGACCTCAAACCGTTGGGTTCGGAATGGTCCATTACTTATGTCACTTGTGATGATATAATCTGTGCAATGAACTAACCAAGTCTACTCAATAATCATGCTCAAGGGTACTTAGATCTAACATGCTTTCATCCAAATAACCCCACGCAATGTAACATAACGAGCATATTGAACCATTAAATCAACATGTATAAATCATTATCCAAACACATCATAAACTAATAACATGCATAAGGAACAACCTAAATATGCTTTGACAAATAAATAACAAACTAAATTAAACCATGCTTTACTAACAAATAAATAACCTACGAACTATAACATGCTCACACACAAGTTTGGATGAGACGAAATACGTGTCTCTTAAGTGGTACGTGGCGTTGTATCCCGAGTACAAACCGCACCACCGTCCATTCGGATTCGGCTACGAAATTTACGTCCGGGTTTCCGTCCTATATACCACAAAAGGGAACACATATTCCGCTCATCCAACAATCACATCATGCCTCAAATGACTCTCATGCGATAATATTTCTAAAATGAATAAAATAAACGAAAGATAATAAATAAAAGGGTGCCCTCAGGTCTAACCACTTTTTTCGTCTCAAGAAAGGGCGTTACACGTCCGTTGGAAAGGTTGATGTTCCGCAACTTTTTTTTGGTTTACTAATCCAACATTTTTCCTCGTTGTTTCGCTGTTTGGGCTGCTGTTTTCACTCCGTTTCGCTGCTGTTTTTGTTGTATTTTTCGGTCACTGTTTTTGGTAATTAGGGGACTGTTTTGTGGGTTATTTGGACTGGTTTGGGGGTAGTTTTCGTCACTGTTTTGGGCAGTTTTTGGAGACTGTTTTAGGAGTGTTTGTGAGGGTAATATGCGGCAGTTTCAGAGGGCGTTTGGGGCTATTTTTTTGGCGTGCAGTGGGGCTGCGTTTGGGGCTGTTTTGGCTTGACTTTGGGGCTGTATTTGGGGCTGAACTGGGCTGGTTTTGGGACTGAACTGGGCGTGTGATGAGGGCTGATTTTCCGGCTGAACTGGGCTGGTTTTGTGATTGAACTGGGCGTGTAATGAGGCTTTGAGGGTAGCTGCGTGATGGTCTGGCAACGTGAGGGTTTGAGTGTGAGTGGCCAGTGATGGCTGTGTGTGTGTACGTGGCTTATGGACCGTGTTAATTGTTGTTTGTTACGTGATGGCGTGGGTGTATGAGGGCAGTGAGGGTTTCAGCGTGAAGGGGTTCGGTGAAGGCAAAGGGGCGTGTTGAGACTAGGCTTGTGATGCGGCAATTTAAGGGTTTTGTTTGTTGGGTGCTAGGGGTACGTGTTGATGCGAGAGAGTTGCTTGTGGCAGGCTAAGCGCTGAGGGCTGATTTGTGACGATGAAGGGCTGTGGCTTTTGAGGCAATAGACGTGTCGAGTGAGAGGTTATTGAGGGAGGGGCTGCGTGAAGGGTCAATGAGCAGTGTGTGGTGGAGTCGTGGCTGCTGTGTGCGACTGGTTTTTGAAGATGCTGAATGGGAAGGGGATCCAGGGAGCTTGTTAGAGTTTATTTCTCTATGGTTTGGTCGAGTGAGAGAGAGAGACTGGAGCCACGACTTTCACAATCAAAGAGGTAGTGTCTCCATACGAGACTCATTATCGGGACTTATATGTAAAAATGCAGTGTCTACAGTCGCCCCCACTTTGATGGGACTTGTGTAATGTGTAACTGTGACAATCCTATCAAAGTTATGCAATGCATTTTTACTTACCTGGCTCGCCAGCTGCCACCTGACTCGCCTGTTGCCTCGAACTGAGGTGATGATGTAGTGGACCTCGATCCTGGGACGCATCCCAATAACTACAACCGACAACGGGGGCCTCGACCCTGGGACGCATCCCAATACCGCTGACAATGTGGGCCTCGACCCTGGGATGCATCCCAAAAACCAAAGATGTAGTGGGCCTCGACCCTGGGACGCATCCCAATAACTGCAACCGACAACGGGGGCCTCGACCCTGGGACGCATCCCAATACCGCTGACAAAATATGGGCCTCGACCCTGGGACGCATCCCGAAAATGATGATGTAGTGGGCACCTCGACCTTGGGCACCTCGACCCGGAACTACAACCGACAACGGGGGCATCTCGACCCTGGGCACCTCGACCCAACACAGGTGACAATAGGGACCTCGCCCTCGAACTGATGATGTAGTGGGCACCTCGACCCTGAACTACAACCGACAAAGGGGGCACTTCGACCCTGGGCACCTCGACCCAACACCCCTGACAATAGGGACCTCGCCCTCGAACTGATGATGTTGTGGGCACCTCGACCCTGGGCACCCCGACCCGGAACTACAACCGACAACGGGGGCACCTCGACCCTGGGTACCTCGACCCAACACCGCTGACAATAGGGACATCACCCTCGAACTGATGATGTAGTGGGCACCTCGACCCGGAACTACAACCGAAAACGGAGGCACCTCGACCCTGAACTACAACCGAAAACGGGGGCACCTCGACCCTGGGCACCTCGACCAAACACCGCTGACAATAGGGACCTCGCCCTTGAACTGATGATGTAGTGGGTCCTCGACCCTGGGACGCATCCTGGAACTACAACTGATGATGCAGTGGGCCATCGACCCTGGGACGCATCCCGGAACTGCAACCGACAACGGGGGCACCTCGACCATGAGCACATCGACCCAATACTGCTCACAAAGTGGGCCTCGCCCTCAAACTGATGATGTGTCTCCATACCCGGAGTGCCATACCCGGCGAAACTGATCTGATGTCTCCATACTCGGCAAAACTGAAACTGATGTCTCCACACCCGGAGTGTCATACCCGGAAAAACTGATAATGATGATGATGTGGGCCTCGCCCCCAGAGTGCCATACCCGGCCAAACCGATGATGATGCTGATCTTCCATTCTCAGAGTGCCATTCTCGGCGTGCTCATTCTCGAGCTGTCCATTCTCGGAGTGCCATTCCCGGCGTGCCATTCTCGGCGTGCTCATTCTTGAGTTGTCCATTCCCGGACTATATCTCCATTCTCGGAGTGCCATTCCCGGCAGAACTGATCTGATGTGATGTGGGCCTCGCCCCCAGAATGCCATACTCGGCAGAAACTAATCTGATGCTATGTGGGTCTTCCCCCCAGAATGCCATACCCGGCAGAAACTGATCTGATGCTATGTGGGCCTTGCCCCCAGAATGCCATACCCGGCAGAAACTGATCTGATGCTATGTGGGCCTTCCCCTCAGAATGCCATACCCGGCAGAAACTGATCTGATGCTATGTGGGCCTCGCCTCCAAAATGCTATATCTGGTAGAACTGATCTGATGTCTTCATACTCGGAGTGCCGTACCTGACTGATCTGATATCTCCATACCTGGAGTGCCGTACCTGGCAAAACTGACATGATGTCTCCCTACCCGGAGTGCCGTACCTGGCAAAACTGAACTGATGTCTCCATACCTGGAGTGTCGTACCTTGCAAAACTGTACTGATGTCCTCATACCCGGAGTGCCGTACCTGGCAAAACTGAACTGATGTCTCCAAACCCGGAGTGTCGTACCTGGCAAAACTGAACTGATGTCTCCATACCCGGAGTGCCGTACCTGGCAAAACTGTACTGATGTCTCCATACCCGGAGTGTCGTACCTGGCAAAACTGTACTGATGTCCACATACCTGGAGTGTCGTGCCTGGTAAAACTGAACTGATGTCTCCATATCCGGAGTGCCGTACCTGGCAAAACTGAACTGATAATAATGTGGGCCTCGCATCCAGAGTGTCATACCCAGCAAGACTGATTCTGATAAATATGTGGACCTCACCCCTGGGACTCATCCCCGAAACTGACTGATATGTGCCTCAACCCTGGGACTCATCTCCAAAACTGATTCATTTATGAAACTGACTGTACTGTTGCTGCTTCTGATTGGCTTGTCTTTGCCGCTTTTCTTTTTCTTCTTCAAAACCTGTGAATACAAAACAAAACAAACACAAAAAGAATGCAAAAAAGCGTTACGTGTATGCCTGCATGCATGAATGAATTTCCTATTCCGTTGGGTTAAGTCTTCCGCAAGTTCTCCAGGTGATTGCTCAGTCTTCTCTCTGGTCTCATGGCTCAATTTCTTGTTATACTTCTTATTCATGGGGTGGTAGACTAGTCGCCCCCAGTCTTGATTTAGCTTTTTACTCTCCGCTGTTTGCACTTGGTCAAGATGAACCACATGGTGGGGCCTTCCATATCAACATGCTATTACAAGCTACGAACTAGTCTCAATAGTTATACATATTATCGTCCTCAAAGAATGCCCAGTAATGAAACCAGAGAATATTCAAAACACTCAATGCAACTCAAATCTGAGTTTTTGAATAAATGATCTATGCTAGACTCAAAGTGTGTGTGTGCAAAGGTTCCTTTGCAGCTTGATCCTTAAGTAAGCTAACTCAATGATTTCGTTTCAAAAATCGGGATCGATGGGTCAAACCAACCTAGATGTCTCAGTTATGCCTGCAGTTGCTTTTCTGTGCTCAATGTGGTATGGTTTTCTTTCTCTTTTGTCTATTTCGTTTTCTTGTTTTTTTTTAACTTCTTTTTTTCTTTTTTTTCTTTTTTTTTTCTTTCTCTTTTTTCAACACACCTACCCTTTAAGGTAGCATTTCTCCTCATGGTGGTCCTAATACTCGCCCATGGGTAGCTTCACGCTTATCGGTTATAGGTGGTTCAAAATTTTTTCCTTAGAGACTTTTCTTTTATTTTCAACCATACCACACATCATAACATAAGCAAATCAAGATAGACATCTAAGCAAACGGTCATTCACCGACCCACAATTTCTTCGACTAGTCACTTTGCTAACTACTCAGGTTTTCACTGCTAAGAACCGTAATCAAGTGCTTACGAGTCTAACATAGATCAATTAATCAAAGCATCAGATAAAAGCACGTCAAGGGTTTATCGTTTCTATAGTTTCACTCTAAAGCAATCAATTTCATCATCGGACTTATGTCTAACTATTTAGGACTAAACAACCTTTTTTTTTTCTTTTTCTCTCTTTTTTTTTTCTTCTTTTTTTTCTTTTTTTTTTCTTTTTCTTTTCTTTCTCTTTTTTTTTTCTTTTTCTTTTTTTTTTTTTTCTTTTTTTGTTGAAGGGCCCCCCCAATGGTCTTTCTATCCTTGCCGTAATGTTGTCTGTTTCTCGATTTTTCTTTTCCCTGCTATCCATGTTTGCTAAACTCCTCCTGACAAACCCTTTTTTTTTCTTCTCTAACCCAACAGATATCTATGATGGCTTTTAAGACACAGGGTTAACATGGTGCGTGTATGCATGAGATGCATGCGACATATGAGATATAATATGCATGTGGTTATCAAAAGCATAAAGGGGCAACTTCTATAAGATATACAACTATCGTTCTCATGCGGGTTTATGACAATGCCTTTGATTGAACTCCCTCAACCCACTATAGAAATGGTCAACTAATGCACAAATTATACACATCACAAGACATGATATCGGGGCCGATTCTCTATCCCCAGTGGAGTCGCCAGACTGTGGGAACACAGGAACTGTGCGACGCTGTTCTAGGCTCGCGGCCTAGTTGGGAAGTACGAAATAACATGGAGTCGCCACCCGGTGTGAACCGGGACAAAGATTTAAGGTCGCACTCACCCCTCGCAAGGGAAGACCTCAAACTGTTGGGTTCGGAATGGTCTCTTACTTATGTCACTTGTGATGATATAATCTGTGCAATGAACTAACCAAGTCTACTCAATAATCATGCTCAAGGGTACTTAGATCTAACATGCTTTCATCCAAATAACCCCACACAATGTAACACAACGAGCATATTGAACCATTAAATCAACATGTATAAATCATTATCCAAACACATCATAAACTAATAACATGCATAAGGAACAACCTAAATATGCTTTAACAAATAAATAACAAAGTAAATTAAACCATGCTTTACTAACAAATAAATAACCTACGAACTATAACATGCTCACACATAAGTTTGGATGAGACGAAATACGTGTCTCTTAAGTGGTACGTGGCGTTGTATCCCGAGTACAAACCGCACCACCGTCCATTCGGATTCGGCTACGAAATTTACGTCCGGGTTTCCGTCCTATATACCACAAAAGGGAACACATATTCCGCTCATCCAACAATCACATCATGCCTCAAATGACTCTCATGCGATAATATTTCTAAAATGAATAAAATAAACGAAAGATAATAAATAAAAGGGTGCCCTCAGGTCTAACCACTTTTTTCGTCTCAAGAAAGGGCGTTACACGTCCGTTGGAAAGGTTGATGTTCCGCAACTTTTTTTTGGTTCACTAATCCAACATTTTTCCTCGCTGTTTCGCTGTTTGGGCTGCTGTTTTCACTCCGTTTCGCTGCTGTTTTTGTTGTATTTTTCGGTCACTGTTTTTGGTAATTAGGGGACTGTTTTGTGGGTTATTTGGACTGGTTTGGGGGCAGTTTTTGTCACTGTTTTGGGCAGTTTTTGGAGACTGTTTTAGGAGTGTTTGTGAGGGTAATATGCGGCAGTTTCAGAGGGCGTTTGGGGCTATTTTTTTGGCCCGCAGTGGGGCTGCGTTTGGGGCTGTTTTGGCTTGACTTTGGGGCTGTATTTGGGGCTGAACTGGGCTGGTTTTGGGACTTAACTGGACGTGTGATGAGGGCTGATTTTCCGGCTGAACTGGGCTGGTTTTGTGACTGAACTGGGCGTGTAATGAGTCTTTGAGGGTAGCTGCGTGATGGTCTGGCAACGTGAGGGTTTGAGTGTGAGTGGCCAGTGATGGCCGTCTGTGTGTACGTGGCTTATGGCCTGTGTGAATTGTTGTTTGTTACGTGATGGCGTGGGTGTATGGAGGGCAGTGAGGGTTTCAGCATGAAGGGGTTCGGTGAAGGCAAATGGGCATGTTGAGACTAGGCTTGTGATGCGGCAATTTAAAGGTTTTGTTTGTTGGGTGCTAGGGGTACGTGTTGATGCGAGAGAGTTGCTTATGGCAGGCTAAGCGCTGAGGGCTGATTTGTGACGATGAAGGGCTGTGGCTTTTGAGGCAATAGATGTGCCGAGTGAGAGGTTATTGAGGGAGGGGCTGCGTGAAGGGTCAATGAGCAGTGTGTGGTGGAGTCGTGGCTGCTGTGTGCGACTGGTTTTTGAAGATGCTGAATGGGAAGGGGATCTAGGGAGCTTGTTAGAGTTTATTTCTCTATGGTTTGGTCGAGTGAGAGAGAGGGACTGGAGGAGGAAGGGCGTGAGCAGTTAGAAGAGTGCAGTCTGTTTCTTTGGCTTAGTCGGTGAGTGATGGGATCATTTGTGGCAGTGAAGGGGTTGGTTCAGAGAGAGAAGACCAGGGATCTAGGGTTTATTTTTGTTTTTTTCCTGAAGATGAGCCAGCCGTGAGCCAAATGAAGATTAGGGTTTATTCTCTTTGTTTGTGTGTTAGCCGTGTAAGTGAGGGAGGCCAGAGAGGAGGCCGAGAGTCAAGATGGTTTAAGGGTCATTGCCGAGAGTGAGAGGGTTGCCGAGGGGTGGGAGAGCTGAGTGATGATCGTTTGTGGTCTGTGAGGGTGAGATGGTGAGTGGTCTAGAGCAAAGAGATCAGAGAGAGCTGAGCGTGGGGGCAGGAGAGAGATGAAGAGAAAATTATTTTAGGGTTTCGATTAGTGTCTTTGCCGTGAGAATAAGCCAGCCAGCGTAAGGTTGCAGAGTGTGTTATTTTTATAGTTGTCAATTAGGGTTAGGGTTTACATGGATTTGAATAAGGAAAGAAATCAAGTTAATTGGGGAATTTATTTAAATTTGGTGAGTGGTTTATTTGTTTTAGGAAAAGATTTATTTAATTTTGGTATTAGTTTTAATATAATTTAATTTAAATGTAATTTGTTTTAATTTCCTATAAATTGGAATTAATTTGATTGGATTTTAATTTGATTTTGTTTAAATTTTTTTTCCTTTGATTTAGTTTAATTTCAATTTCGTTATTTAATTTAATTTTAATTATTTTTTAATTCAATTTAATTTGTGACATATATTTTAATGTTTTAATTATTTAATTTGTGAGATGTGATTTAATGGGTTTGGTGTGTTTTTAAATAGAGGTCCAACAAGCGAACCCGAAGCAAAACAAGCGAGTTAAATCCGACCAAAATATCAATTTCCAACTTTACCCTTCCGATGTCCGTTTCCCGCGGCTTTCACAATCAAAGAGGTAGTGTCTCCATACGAGACTCATCATCGGGACTTATATGTAAAAATGCAGTGTCTACACATATGATAGCAAGTTTCTCTGATTTTGACACGTGTCCGGCGCACGTTAGTGGTCGCGACACATAGGTATTGCGTGTCGCGATGCCAAAATGATGATTTTGCACTTTTTGTCCGTTTTTCGCTATTTTTGCTCCAATTTGATTCCAGTGAATCCTGAAACCTTATTTATCTATAAAATACACAAAACACATCAAAATATTCACAAATCTCAAGAAACTAGACAAAATATTAAGTCAAATGGATGATAAATGTTGATATATTTATCGCTTATCACACCCTCAAACCTAACATTTTGCTAGTCCTTAAGAAAAATAACAAAATAAAATACAATAAACAACTTTAAACTAAGCCACTTTCGTAGGGATCACGGTTGCCTTTAGCGTATGCAACAATCCTTTAAACCCCTAGGTGTCCCTACTGGACGAGTTGTAGTCTCGTGATGACTTACAGCTAGACCCGGAACCGAACCAAACCGGCCGGTTTCCGGTTCCAAACTTAAGTGGAACTGGAACCGAACCGGTTGGTTTCGGTTCGGTTCAAACTTTTTTTTTAAATTTCGAAAATAAATTAAAATAAATTAGATTAATTTAATAAATAAATAAAATTATTAAATTGAAGATCTTGAACTTAAATTTTAAAAAATTTAAGTTGCCTACGTATCCTTCAGGGGTGAGAGGAATCAAAACTCACGTAGTTCCATTACAATTTTAAGATTTTTCCCTTTTGTGAATTTACAATTTTGTAATTATCAATCATCATTATCAGTTGATCATTTAGCTCCTGTTTCGCTTGCACTTGTTGTTGTAAATGTATTATCAAACAAGTCTTCGAAATCATCGGGGACATCTTCTTGACATTATGTTCTCAGATGAGCTTGTCATTTTTTGTTTAAGAAATAAGTAAGAAGAATAAGAAAATTGACTAATTGAGAATGATAATAACTAATTGAGATTGAGAATAAGAGAATTGTAGGAATTTGGTGTGTTGAAATAATGAAAAATGACCAATATTTATTGAGTTCTAGAATTTTTTTTTGATACAAAAAATGCCCATAAATATAACCGTTTTATTACCATTATTATAGATATATTAGGAATTAACTATTTCATTTTTTTGTGGCCGTTAAGGCCTTTTTTTTTTTTATTAAGGGGCAGGGAGCAACAGCTCCATGCCCCTTCCCCAACGGCTACTAGCCATTGGGGAAGGTAGGGTTCCAGTTGGAACCGCTGGTTCCAGCGGTTCTGACCGGTTCGTGTTAGGGTGGAACCCCAACTGAACTAGTCATTCAAGGTTCCGGAACCGGAACCGAAACCGTCCGGTTCCAACCGGTTCGGTTTCAGTTCGGTTCCAGTTCCGAACCGGAACCGTGGCTGGGTCTACTTAGAGCAACGATACCCACAAACGTCAATCTAATACACTAAAAAGCAAAAAGACAAAAGAAATGAGAATAAACAAGTTAGTGACTAAACAAGTGAAACTTATTATCCAAGTTAATAGCTGTTTTCTTTCTTTCTAAATTACTAAATAAGTAAATTCTCCGATTATTTTGATCATTCTTCGATTATTTTTATCATTCTCCATATACATAACCAACAAGGTATTAATCAGCTCATTGTGCCAACAATATTCATAAGTGTAGTTGAAAAGAGAGTAATATTTTTGTCCTAAAGTTATATCAAAATTCACACCATTTTTTAGCAATGGAACTTTTTCTGGTTTTTTTTTTTTTACAATATCTTCAATCCATGTAACGAGCTTTGGGCCAGTGACTCCCAAGACAGTTGGTTTTAGGGCACTAGGTTTTAAGACACCCTTACAGACTTAATAACTCGGATTTCAGATATCGTTTTTTTATATATAACATCTTTAATCCATGTATCGAGCTTTGGGCTAGTGACTCCCAAACCAGTTGGTTTTAGGGCACTCGGTGTTAAAACACCCCTTCGAACTTATTTTCTCGGATCTCATATTTTTTTTAACTATTCCATTGCTTTTGTAGATGTTTCCTCCAATTAATCTAGAGCACCGAATATTACAAACTTTTCAATTACAACTCATGTCTGTATGTTACCATGCATGTTGATAATACATGTCAACTGAGCATATGAAGATCCAATTTTAATCAGTATTATGGAGAATTACCAAATTAAATAATTCAAAAGGAAATAAATAAAAATTAACTTGTTACGAAACAAGTTGAGATACATCTCAGGAGTGGAAATTCCTTACTCAGCTATCTGACACAAATTTCAGCTGACTAGTCAAGTTAAAAACAAATATATATATATATATATATATATATATATAATTTAAAAAAAAATTTTAATTTTTTGGAATTTTTGAAAAAAAAATTTTGACTAAAAATCAAATAAAAACAACACAACGAAAAATAAAAACAAGATACTAGTCAATTATTCCCCTCCCCCAAACCTAATTGAGACATTGTCCCCAATGTCTTAAAAAGTAGAAAAAGAGTTTAGAAAACTATACCTGGTTAGCTGAAATTCTACATCAAAAGGAAAATTAAGGGTTAAGATCCAGATTTATCCGACGCTTCTTATCACGATCATTATGAGACCAGTTTATCTTGGAAATGATAAGGTCAATTTGTGGTTCAAAGGCTAAAAGTTGGTCAATTAAATCATGGGCAGTCCTGACAGTGAAGAGGATATCTTTTACAGGTTATGACACGAACCAATTTCTCTGGGCATCATCAAGAAACACACAAAGAAAGTCATAAAATCCATCAACGTTAAACAGTCCAATTAGTTTATGGTGTATGTTCAAGTTCGCCCAAGATAGCACTGTAAAAATTTCCTCCATTATACCCAAACCACCTGGAAAAGCAATAAAAACATCAGCACGGTTAATAATTTCTACCAGTCGTTCAGACATACCTAGTACGATAAGTTCCTCTCTGTTTGATGGTCCTATAAGATTCGCCTCTGCCAAAGGTTTTGGGATGATTCCCATAACTTGAATACCTCCTTCATGTACAACACTTGAAATGCACCTCGTTAATCCAAGATTGCCACCGCCATATACTAAGTGCATATTCCTTTCAGCTATGACTCTATCCAATTCATGTGCTGCCTCAACAAACTCTGGTTTAGAACCGATACTAGTACTGCAAAACACACAGATGTTTACAACTCGTCTTCTTGAAGTTGCTTCAAATTTTTTTTTATGAATTTCTTTCTTAAATCTGGATGTCTACAAGAGTGAAATGATGAGCTGAATTTATAGAACCTGAAAATGGGTGAGTAATAATAGCACTAGTACTTACCAAATGACAATTATTAGCTAAACAGTAAAATAAATCGTGAAAGTCAAAAATCTGGGTCCTGTCGGAGAAAATAAAAGAAAATAACAAAACAAAACCCAATTATTAGATAAATACAAAGAGATTATAATATTTACAAAAAGTAATGGTTTGAATGACGTCTATGCGTCAGGGACAAGCTTCCAATCCAATTTTCTTATAAATTGGCAAACAGGGCCTTTTAGAGTCAGATTTCCAAGATTTAAATGTTGTCTTTCTTTTTAAAATTGTGTATATAACATGTGAATTGCATGATGCACATATCCACTGGATGCGTCTCAATAGTCAATGATATATCATCCAAAGACTCCTTATTCAAGCCATCCCTAATGAATTTAATTTTATCTTCACAATTATCAGACACCATTACTAAAGAACGATTATGAATATTACATGTCATGCGTACACATTTATAGAAAACTCCCATTCTTTTAGCTATTCTTTTCTTAGCATATGTGCTTCTTCCTAAACCAGGCAGATATGAAATAAAAGAGTCAGAAGACTCACCTACCAATCAGACTAGTGCTTCAATAATCCAACGAATATCATTAGGAATACCTTTGATCATCATAAGTCTCATCTGTTCCATGCGAGCTTTGTAGACTTTCATCCGAGAGTTTTGAGGGAGAGAAGGAAATTGAAGATTTGTGAGAACTTCTTTCATTATCAATGTGACTTAACCTACAAATATTAAACAAACAAAAATAAAACACACCAAATCTTAATATATACATAAATTACATAGGTTGCCTCCCCGCTAGTGTTATGTTTAACGTCATCAGCTAGACATGACTACCCATACGTTAGGCTGGATCTGAAAGTGTGACACTTTCTTTTTGTCACTCTAATGATTCTCCCTAGTAGTGCTTGACACACATGCTTTTAAATTTGAAGGTTTTATTGGCGTTGGGATCATGTAACTGAACTACTCTATCTGGTAAAACATTGGTGATTAAAATGGACCTGACCACCGTGATATCAGCTTCCCATGGAAGAGTTTCAATGTTGATTTGCTGAACAATACCGTCTGCCCCGGTTCCAGTTGTATGCGCATTAACTTCTCATCATGTTTCTTCTTGGCCTTTTCTTTGTATAATTTGGCATTCTCAAAAGGCTGTATGTGAAATTCCTCCAATCTATTAAGTTGGTGGAGCCATTTCTCTTCAGTTGCTTGCAGTTCAAGATTAAACTTGTTCAGTGTGTAGTACATTTTTCAGGCAGATGACATGCTTTAAGTTTGTCAGTTGAACTTTGTTTTTCATCTGAGTTCTGGACGACACCATCTATCACATCAAGTCTGAAACATTCCTAATTCTTTTCATTATTCAGGAATTCAATGGCTTTGAAAACATTGAATTTTACTTCTTGGTCCTGTACCATCATGGTTAGTTCTTATTTTTGTACATCCGTAATGGTTCGACCTGTAACCAAGAATGGTCTCCCGATGATGATAGGCACGTCTTCGTCTTTCTCCATATCAAGGATAATAAAGTCTGATGGGAGAATGAGTTTGTCGACTTTGACTAGCACATCTTCAACTACACCTCTCGAAAATGTGAGCGATCTATCAGCAAGTTACAGAGAGACTGAGGTGGGCATTGCTTCTCCAATTTACAGTTTCCTGTAAATAGAAAAAGGCATCAAGTTAACACTTGCACCTAAATCACAGAAAGATTTACCGAAGTTATGTTCTCCTATTGTGCAAGAGATGGTGAAACTGTCAGGATCTTTCAACTTTGAGGGAAGCTTCCTCTGAATGATGGCGCTACATTTTTCTATCAATGCTACCATCTCATAATCTCTCAATCTTCTCTTTCGTGGCATTTGTTCCAACGCTTCTGTAAATGGAATGTTGATATGCAGCTTTTTGAAGTTCTCCAAGAATCGAGCAAATTATTTGTCTAGTTTACTTTTCTGGAGACGCTGTGCAAAGGATGGTGGTGGAGTGAATCTTTCTCGATCATTTGCTTTTACTTCTCTTTCTTCCATCTGTGGATCTGCTTCGCTGCTTTCTTTTGGAAGTTCCTCAACAGTTACCTTGAATCCAACATTTTTGTTGATCTCAGTACCGCTTTTCAAGGTGATGGCATGACATTGCTCATTCCACATGTTCCTTGGATTTAGTTCTGTGTTGCTAGAAATGGTACATTGCGGTCTGTAACTCTGAGCATTGGCCAGTTGTCCAATTTGATTCTCTAGTGTTTTCAAAGATGATGATTGACTTTGAATTAATGATGCTTGGGATTGAAACATAGCATCATATTTGGCTGCTTGAGAGTCGTATTTTGCTTGTAACTTTTTAAACATCTTTGCAAGCATATCTTCTACTTCTGACTTCTTTTCATACTCATGGCCCTTGTTTTGCTGTTGGAATCCTGGTGGTGGATTGTTCATTTGCCCTAAATTGTTGTTCTATGTGAAATTGGGATGATTCCTCCACCATGGGTTGTAAGTGTTGGAATATGCATTGTTCCTCTGTTTGTTGAAATTGTTGACATAATTCACTGTCTCATCATGTTGGTTTTATGATTCTGCCTCTAGTGCTCTTCCATATTCTGAACTTGTGGATCCAGCATTAACCTTCATGTTAAGAGTTTCCAGATTTTTCCAAATTAGATCCAGCTTGGCATTCATTGCTGTGTTGGCTCCAACTTCATAAATTCCAGCAATTCGTTGATTCATGCTCATTTCTTTTAGCCACAATGAATTGTTGTTGGCCATTTCTTCAATTAAGTCATAGGTCTGATCCTCTCCTTTTACCATTAAAGCTCCTCTAGCAGCATCATCAATTGTGGTTCTCACAAGTCCAGAAAGTCCATTGTAGAAGGTTTGGACTTGTAGCCACTTTGCAATCTCATGGTGAGGAAATTTTCTGAGCAAATCCTTGTATCTTTCCCAAGTTTCGCAAAGGGATTCTGAATCATGTTGTACAAATGATGTGATGGCATTCCTCAGCTTTGCAGTTCTGGCTGGAGGAAAATACTTTGCAAGGAATTTGGCAGCAAGAGTGTTTCAAGTTGTGATGGAGCCTGCTGGTAGTGAATGTAGCTAAGCCTTAACTCTGTCTTTCAATGAATATGGAAACACACGGAGTCTCATTGATTCTTCAGCTGCTCGGTTGTAATTGAAAGTGCCACAAACTTCCAAGAAGTTGCTGATGTGGGCATTAGGATCTTTAGTTGCATTCCCCCCAAACTGAACTGACTGTTTTATCATTTGGATGCATGTTTTGATGTCACACGCATTTACTGGTAAGAGAGGAAGTACAAGACATGATATGAAGCCATCGACCACCGGAATAGTTCTGTCTCGAATGGGAATTGGTGGTGCAACTTCCAAAGGTTCAGGTTCCATATTGATCAGTGCTTCTTGGCCTTTTCGCATTTCCCTTTTCAACTATCTAATTGTTCTTTTAATTTCCTAGTCAAACGAAAAGATTTCAAAGCTTCTGGTTCTTCTCATGTAGTGTCTGAGAACCTGAAACACAAGAAAACAAAAATAATAAGTAAAAACAAATTAGACACAAATAAAGGTATCTAACCTCAAAATTAATAGTGAAAGATAAATAAGTCCCCGACAACGGCGCCAAAAACTTGATCGGTGAAATGACTCACGTAACGCAAGCGCACATATTGTTCAAGTAGTATAAAATGTATCAATCCCACGAGGACTTAATACCTAGGATATCAATTTGTGAATCTAAATGTTTACATGTATATAATAGATTGGTTGTTTGATTGGATGGTGATTTTAAACTAAAGACAAGTAAATAAAATAATGCAAATGTAAATTAAAGAAAATTTCAATATTATTAAACTAACTAGGGTTGTGAATCCTTCTAATATCTTTTAAATATGAAGTGATTATCTCACGTTTGTGCAATATATTGGTTTATTAACCTGGAACACAAAAATATGCAAAAGCCTCTGTCGATGGTCAGATGCAAACACCAAAATAACCCAATTAATCATATGTCTATGTTAACCAAGTTACCTGAATTCATTAAGATTAAGTTCCAATTATGACTATCCCCGCCTGACAGGTATATATCGATCTTGGAAAGAAATCTATTAAGGGGTATCTAATCCTTAAAGGAGATCGTAGGCTATTAAGTCTAAGGCTGAAACCTAAAATTTTTTCGTCAATTTTATTTTAAGTTTACCAGATCAATCATATTAATGGCCAGTTAACAAGAAGCATTAACCTTAAGACTTAATAAATAAACTTTTATATTCCCCAAGTCATAAAATAACCCCTTATAAACCGGTCATATTAGAATTCATCACAATTCCATTTATGGTATTTAGTTACAAAACATATATATGACTAGTAAAAACATAAATAAAGTAAATGACATAAAGTAAAACTTGAAATTAAAAAAGTAAATAAAGTAATAAAGAAAATGTTGGGGGTTGGAGGATCCACTTTTATTACTTCTATTTTAGATATCTCCCTTATTATAATATATAAACTTTCCATGACATTACCAACCGACCATATAGGCGGTATCCTGATTAAGTCAGATTTATGATTAATTCCAACCGACCATAAAGGCGGTATCCAATTTAGTCAGGTTAAAATCAATTTAATTAAGTCCAACCAACCATAAATGCGGTATCCCATTAAGTCAGGTTTTAAATAGTTTATATATTATAATTAAGGGAGATTAATCTAAATATTAGTAATAAAAGCTTAACCTTTCACCATTGCAGAGGGGAGTTACATCCTCATACTGAAAAGTAAAAATAAAGATTGAAAAGGAAAGTAAAGAAAGAACTATTGCGTAAAATAAAAAATTAAATACAGAAAGCTGTAAATAAACAAACAAGATAAAATATTCTTAGTATTCTTAAGGAAATCCCCAGAAGAAGGTATGAATTGGAATTCTGATTTGGGCCTCAATTTATAGGCAAATTTTGGACCCATGCATCACGACGCGTAGAACATTGCCCGTCACAACCCTCCGTTGATTTGTGACGCGTGGCAGGTACTTCCTGAGATGATGACACGTGGCTGTTGATAAAATTATTGACTGAACTATTGGCTCGACGTCGCGTCGTGGAAGGTTGTACATGTCGTGACGCTGACGTCAGCAATGACGTGTATTATTGGCAGCATGTGATGATGACACATGTCCGACGCACGTTAGCAAGAATGATGTGATGGTGACACGTGGTAGGTGCATGTTAGCAGGTGTGTATGATAGTAAGTTTCTCTGATTTTGACACGTGTCCGGCGTACATTAGTCTGATTTTGACACGTGTCCGTCGCAACACCAAAATGATAATTTTGTCCTTTTTGTCTATTTTTCCCTATTTTGGCCCCAATTTGATTCCAGTGAGTCCTGAAACCTTATTTATCTATAAAATACACAAAACAAATCAAAATATTCACAAATCTCAAGAAATTGTATAACATTAAGTCAAAGGGACGATAAATATTGATATATTTACCGCTTATCAGTGGTGTTATTCAGTTTTTTCATTCAGAAGCAATTAAAGGTCACTTCTTATCTAAGAAAACCGCTGTAAAAATCTTGCAGTGTAGATTTTATTAGCCCATCATTTTTAAAGATACATATGCTTTCTGCAAAACTTATGAAAATTGTCAAAAGTTGGGATCCATTTTAAAAAGAAACATGATGCCTTTAAATCTCGTCCTTTTCATCAAAATCTTTGATTGTTGGGGAATAGATTTCATAGGTCCATTTCCACTGTCATTTGAATTTTTGTATATTTTAGTTGCAATCGATTATGTCTCAAAATAGGTTGAGGCGATTCCTTGTCGAAATATTGATCACAAAACTTTGATTAAATTTTTAAGAGAAAATATTTTAAGTCGATTGGGAATCTCTCGGCCCATTATAAGTGATGGAGGTAAACACTTTTATAACAGGCCTTTTGAGTCCTTAATGAAAAAGTATAGAGTTGCACATAAAGTTTCCACCTTCTATCACCCTCAGACAAATGGTCAAGTTGAACTAGTTAATAAGGAAATCAAATAAATTTTGGAAAAGCAGTCAACCCAAATCACAAAGATTGGTCTCTTCGACTAACTGGTGCACTTTGGGCATATCGAATAACTTTCAAAACATCTTTGGGAATGTCTCCATATCGTTTAGTTTATGGAAAACTTTGTCATTTGACTATAGAACTTGAGTATAAGGCATATTGGGCTATTAAGGCATTCGGTTCAAACCTTGAAAATGCCAGTAATGAACGTACACTACAATTAAATGAACTTGAAGAGTTACAGAATGATTCATATGAGAATGTGAAAATTCTTAAAGCTAAAACTAAGGCTTTTCATGATAGTCGAATTTCACGAAAAATATTTGAAATTGGTTAAAAAGCTTTACTTTATAATTCTTGTTTTCATTTATTTCCTGGAAAATTGAAATCCAAATGGAGTGGCCCATTTATTATAAAGCTTGTTTACCTATATGGAGCTATTGACATTGAAAATCATAGGGAGGGTGATGTATTTAAAGTGAATGGACAATGTCAGAAACCATTTTTTGAGTTTTCAAATTTTCAAGAATCTCTTTTCATTTCAAACCTAATATACTGTGATTGTATATATTTTTTTTGTATTTGTCTAATTTTCATTTTTTCTTGAGATTTGCAGCATTTTTTTCTTTTCTCTTTTTGTCAAAATCTTGCACCCTGATTAAAACAGCGGATAACGGTACTCAATGACTCTAAATCAGTTCTTTCAGTTTTCTAAAATTATTGATACCCTACAATCAAGGGATGGAAGAAACTCTCACAAAACTCCACAAACATTTCTCTTCTCCACTCCAAAATGCTCTGATGAAAATTTACAAAGCGCATACCGAAAGAATGAGGCTTCTTATGATCAATGGTATTCCTATATTTGTTGGGTAATTGAAGTAAGGGTTCACTTGATAGGTGAGTCATTTGACTCTTTCATTTCTTACGGGTCTGGTTTAGGGAAAAACACGAATAGCTAAACAATTATGTATTTGTTATAAATGTGCATGCTCGACGTGTACCACTTATTATCATTCTTTAGGAATAGTGTCTGATCATAGCGAAGATAAAATTAAATTAATTACAGATGGCTTGAGTAAGAAGTCTGTAGATGATATATTATTTTCTCTTGAGACACATCTTAGTTGACATGTTTATCGAGTAATTCACATTTTGCATACAAAATTTCAAAAAGAAAGACAACAATACAGTTTTAGACTTTAAAAGACTCTGTTTTCCAATTTATAAGAAAATTAAATGGGAAGCATATCCTCGATATATAGAGGGAGTTCAATCCATTTCTAGACGTAAAATCGGAGGAAGATGTGAGCCACAATCACAACTACCAGTACATATTATTTCAATTTATTGCTTTTTTTTCCTTTACATTATATTACTGTTTTGATTTACTTTAATTTACTATTTTTATTTCCTTTACTTTAATTTTTGCTGACATTATCTAAAATTTTTGACTTTCAAGATTTATTTTACTGTTCATCTGACAATTATCATTTTGCAGGTACTAAGGCTTTTATTACTCACCCTTTTTAAGGATCCAGAAATATAGCTCGTCATTTCTCTCTTCGACATATCTATATAAGAGAGAGCAAGAATAGAGAAAAATTCAAGATGACGAGTCACTAATATATGTGTATTTTGTGGAACTAGCGTTGGAACTAAACCAGAATTTGTTGAGGCTTCAAAAGAATTGGGTAAATTTATGGCAGAAAGAAACATGCACTTAGTATATGACGGTGGCAATCTTGGATTGATAGGATGTGTTTCAAAGGCTGTGGCAGAAGGTGGCAGTCAAGTTTTGGGGATCATTCCAAAACCTTTGGCAGAAGAAAACCTCATCGGAAAATCAAATGGAGAAGAATGCATTGTCTCAGGTATGTTTGAAAGACTTATTGAATTGATTAATCATGCTGACATTTTTATTACTTTACCAGGTGGGCTGGGCACGTTGGAAGAAATATTCACAGTGGCATCATGAGCAAACTTGAACATTCACCAATAACTGTTGGAATTTAATCAAGTCCACAAGATCACAAACATGCATAAAAAACCACATATGACACATCAAAGGAGGTGGCGGAATCAACTCACATTGAATTCGGTTTTGATGGATGAAGAACAAGATGCGTTTTTAAGCTCCCTCCAAGCTCGGCAATGGCTTCTTCTTGCAATGGGCTGTGCGATTTTGCTCCTCCTTGAACCTCCAAGAATCGGCCATGCATGAACTCCATTAAAGCTCCAAGCTTTGAGATTCCATGCTCACAAATTCGTTTCCCTATCACCTAAGTATAACCCATGTGTGTGTAGCACCATCTTCTTCACTTGCTTCAAAAATCGGTCTAACCAGAAAAAAAAAATTGAGAAGAAATCGGCAAGAACCGTGAATGGAAGAGGAGAGAAAGATGAGGAGAAGAGTTTTGGCTCCATTTTGTGTAAAAACGTGAATGCCAAAAACAAGAGAGAGGGTCACGTGAAATGACCAAAAATTTGACCAAAAACCGTGTACTGCACATGGTCCAAGAGAGAGAATGATTTTTATATACATATATCTTTATTCCATTTACCAAGTAAATGAATAAAATATAATAACAAAAAGTCCTATCAACTTTCAACAATCACTTTTCTATATTCACATCATGTCACTTTAATAAAGTGACGACATGTCATATCACATCACTCAAAATGACAATTGATTTGACGATTGACGCGACTAGTGATTTGACGCTTGATGTGACTCGCGTGCCGCGCTCGAATTCGAAATGCGAATGCGCTCGCAATCACTCTCGGGCTCGGGTTCGCTAATTCCAAATTAACGAATTTTCCGTCGCGTCGTAATTAAGTGATTACGCCTAGCGAATTCACTATTCACGTCGCTAACGAATTAATTCTAAATTAATTCGTTCGCCCGAATTAAAATCTAATTTTAATTCCGCGTCGAAATCCAATTTCGATTAATATATCGAATATATTATTTTATCGATTAATTCCAAATTAATCGTTCTCTCTCTTTAATTAATATTTTATCCCAGATAAAATATCTCCACAATTAATCCCAGATTAATTTTCTCTCTCATCGAATTAATCCCAGATTAATTCTATCTCTCTCTTCTAATTAATCCCAGATTAATCAAAGTGCGAGTAATACGTCATCGGTGAATCTTTAGGAAGCGACCCATGAGATCTCCGGATATGTTGGCAGTAAATACGATCGTCGGACTGTCCGAACACGTAAGTACCTGTACTACGTTTATATCGATTTACAAGACAAGGTTGGCTTCTAGCAAAGCGCCATGCCTACCCAATTCTCCAGAAATATTCTTACAGGAATATATAGATCTGTATCAAGCGTAGAATACCGTAGTATTGTGTATATCGGCCCAGTATCGGATAATCACGTGCTAGGGCTGGGGCTGGATAAGTGTCTGCCCCGTCCGGAAACACATGTCGGATGTTTGGTAACATAGTCTCTATAATCGGATATACATGACCTGGTCACAATATCCCGATTGGTTGCGCAACACTCAAGAGCACTAGTACCATATCCTGCGTGACATCTACTCCAATATGACTGAAGTGACACTTCCGTCTCGACATCACACCCAATACACTACGACTCCCTGATAAACCCAGAAGCGGTGTACCCAGAACCGGTTAAAGCCCTGTACCACCAAGACCAGAGTTTACCGATTATCGCAAGTATTAGCGATGCAAGTCTCAGGTTAAGACTATACACACCTACCTCGATTCGGCCTCCCATAGACACATAGTCATAATACCAATGGGATTCCGAGGGGTCTATCCAGAGCGAAGCTGTTTCCCGTACCATCGGTGAAACACGACCTCCTATTGCACTTGCATAAGTATCCAATACTTATATATATGAGAACTATGCCGTTGTGCCCTCACAACGCGCACAAGTGCAATACTAGCCTATTCCGCATTATCGATGTCCAGTCTCGATAATACTTCGGCTAGGGATATTTAATGATTAATCCTTCGGGGATTGATACTGTCTCATATCATCTCAATCCAGGAACTAATCATATGGACCTCTCTTCATTTATACATCTATGGTGATCTAATCACAAATGATGAGAGTGCAATTTCCTTGTCACATAGTTAATTTGTACAGCAACACCGTGATCTGTACAAATAGTGACGCTATGGGTCATATTATCCAACAATCTCCCACTTGGCACATAGCCAGTCACTCGAGTGTCTAACACTCGAACTATGTACAATTCGCTCAAATTGCTGAGGAAAGGTTTTCGTCAGCGGATTTGCTTAATTATCGTCTGACGCGATTTACACGATCATCACATCGCCACGATGTATGATCCGAACGAATCAGATGATATAGAAGTATATATCTGGATCGTCGATGAGACCTTTAATTCTTTAGCCTATGCTGATGCCTAGCTCAGCTGCTAACAGAACTATATCTAATCTAATTAGATTTATTATCGATCCAAATGGCTTCTATTGCTGCCTCAGCTGCAGCAATAATCCGCATTTGTTGTTAATTCGGCAACAGTTATCTTGCTCGGAATATTTCCAGCTCACTGCACCGATATTCAAACTGTATAGTACCGCAGTATTTACCGGTTTGGAAACTTGCAGCAGTGATCCCAGTCACTTCAAGTTCTCCATCTCCATAGTTTAAGACAACATCTTTAGTTCTCTCAGATACTAACAGATGTTCTTAATCTTCAATCCAGTGACTATCACTTGGATTGACCTGATTATGACTCCATATGCTCAAAGCGTATGAGACACCAATACAAGTACATTTTAAATGTACAATTTCTCAGAGAGTGTTACCAACTCCAAATCTAGCCCAGTAGATCTTTATTCCTTGAATAAAGGTTGTTACTCCCAGAATTCTACGGAGAATTTCTTATGAAAGCCAAGCTTTCACCGAGTGTTTTATGGGAATTTCATTGTCAGTGCCCTCTCCCACTAACCTCCTTATATACACAAGAATTATTTCGTTTTGAGTCAAAACGTCAGTTCCAAGAACCTTATGCTTGCTTTATCCAAACATATTGATATACATGGAGTCCAGTTCGGACTCATGACACTTTGTCATAATAGGGAGTCGATACCTCGTATCACTTCCTTTGTTCTTGTGTATTCGAAGATTAATGGTATAGTTTCATCCTTGATGAACTATATATGTTCCATTAAGATTCAGTGCCTAGAATAGTATTACTCCGATTTTCATCGAGTTATACTATCCTCCCACTTACCACTGCATATCGGTATTCCTCTTAGGAAAACCGCATGGAGAGCAACAATCTAATTGTTCTCTAGTGAGGTGTTAAGTACAATACTTATGGTTTCCCATAGGATAACCTATATCGGCACTTATCCAATTTGGGTCCTTAGTTTGGTATCATCCAAACGTTATGCCTAGCATACCCAAATTGTTAGGAATGAGAAACCTCGTTTCTTTCCTGTTCATATCCTATACGATATCTGTCAAACAGATTTATATGGAACCTTATTCTAAATAAGTTTTGCACTGTTAGTACATATCCTGTTGAAGGAAACAGTAGCTCAGAGCGACTCGTGATTAACCTTATTATGTCTAACAAAATTGGTTAATCCTGTTCGGACACACCGTCAAAATGACGTGTTCTAAGAGGAGTCCTCATTGAAAGAATACTATACTCTTTCAAGTATACGAGAAACTTACTGCTACAGTATTTTCCATTACGTCTTACCGTGGCGGAATAATGCTATAGCCGATCTGTTTATGTATTTCGTGTCGAAACTTTAAAGTTTCTGATTTGTGTTCTTCAAAAGAAACACATAACCATAACGTGATGCCACATCCGTTAAGGTCACGAAATATTCATGTTCACATCTAGCCTAGCTAGATATGGGCCCACTAACTTCACCATGAATAGGGCTAACAGATCGGTGGCACAAACACTATTACCAAGCAAATAGTATTTTAGGTACTTTACCTAATAAACTAGATTCGCAGACCTTATTTGAATAGTCAAATCAGTCCTAGTACCCACTCTTCAAAAGTGTGGATATACGAGTCTAATTAAATTGTGTCCTAGACAACAATGCCACAAATAAGTCTCTATTGATCAAATCAATTTGAGCTATTTATTTGTCAGTTTATATGTTTGAGATTTTTATTTATATTCAAAATATAAATTCTGTTATTTTATCTAATATATTTATCTCAGTATCATCTTTATATAATAAAACACTCAGTGTTCTATAATATAAAGGTTTTATCCGCAACGGATTAAACACTGATAAAGAGATAATGTCTCTAGTCAAACTAGTTACATTATAACAGTTCCTAATTCAAGTACATACCCGAAGGGTAGTTCCTAAACTTAGGTATCTACGGTCGAAACAGCGACTTTCGTCCCGTTTCCGATTCGCAGAGCAATCTCAGCTTGAAGTCAGTATCCTGCTCAAAGCAGATTCTGAATACATATATTTTATGTACCACACTAAGTATTTAAAATCTAATTTAATACTAGCTGTGAACATAACTAAGACAAACATTTTTAAAGTTAGAGCCTCGCCCTTTCTTTAATTCCTTCGTGTCTTCATATCCAAATGGTAGTCACTTAGGGATATGTCAATTATCCTTTTCAATATTTTAGGAACCTTAGGCCAAGCCTTGGTTTTTATAATATTGAAAGGAATGTGCACCTCGTGCTACATGCCCAATTGCAAACTTTGACTTTACTGAATAGTCAATTAATTCTCCAAGAATTATAAATTGCAATTTTAATACTTCTTAAATCCAAAAATTAGATTTATGACAAGTATATTAAATTAAGCATTAAAGTCATCATTACAAAAATCTTCCAAAGATTTTATGCTCTACTTATCTTGCTTAATTTTGGGCTTAAGGTATAATAAGTTATTTTATCAAATAAAGTAACCTATTATTTATTCCCAATTTGAAAATTAAATCATTTAAAATATTTTAATCCTAGATTATATTTTAAATATCCAACTTTTCAATTTTATCTTGATTACAATAGTCCAACTATTTAATCAACGATTAGTGGTACTTTATATATTATAATGATTATAATAGTCCAACTATATAATCAAATATAATCCAAATTAATTAACCTCAATTACATTGATTACTATAATCCAATTATAAAATCAACTGTAAACTGAAATTAATTAATTCAAATATATTGATTAATATAATCCAATTATATATAATCAAGTATA
The DNA here is from genome assembly GCA_019454045.1 of Zanthoxylum bungeanum. Lineage (NCBI taxonomy): Eukaryota > Viridiplantae > Streptophyta > Magnoliopsida > Sapindales > Rutaceae > Zanthoxylum > Zanthoxylum bungeanum. The sequence continues at coordinate 128,384 of SKCR01003495.1, forward strand.
ATACAGTCCAACTGTTTATTAAAACAACAATTTAAATATTAGTCTAACTAACATTTAATCTAATGACAAAATAATTTAAATGAGCGCATATGGCGAGTAATTGAACGAGTATTGCAAATTCAATTCTTGCCTCCCACTATTTTTCGTCGAGCCTCTAACCCTCTGTCAAGTACTCGGGAAACCGTGTTTCCTAGTGGGCTAGGATCCCGTTAAATATCACACAATCTTGACTTTGGCCAACAAATTGTATGATAATTAACTAGGTAGATCTCGAAGATCAATTGGATCTCATCCAACTCCTAGATCCAGTAGGTGGACATCCAAGTCCCAAACATATATCTTATATATGCCTATACATCGAATGTATACCCTAACCTATTTCCTCTGAATCAACTAGGCCTTGGCTTTGGCACAACAAACCTAATGATTCCAGTCAAGCGCGGACCCATTGACATGGAAGCTTCGTAATCAATGTCAATGGACAAGAAGTGGTCTTGACTTTGGCCAACAAACCACAACTGGACACGACACCGATATGGAACAAAGCCTCGTGATTAAAACACATCTTTGATGGACAAGGGCTTGACTTTGGCCAACAACCCCTGCCAATCTCGGATCTTGAGTAAGAATCACTCAATGGAAGGAAAAACGCATGATATTTAACGAGGGTTTTTCGCGTGCAAATTGGCTACCAATTTAATTATCTTTGTTAAGGTCTCATCATCATACACCCTTAAGCATGCATTCTAAACACATAATAAAGCGAGTATGAAATAAAATAATAATGATATGCGGATGGATATTTTACATTGATCCTAGATCAAATCTCTCACTTTCTCTCTCCCGCTAGCACTTGTATTACTTCTACCCGTTACACTACACTTCTAAAGAAACCTCTTTTACATGGAGGGGAATAGGTGAGAAGAGAATACAAAGAAATAGGAGATAAGGCTGGACACGCAGGTCCAATTTAATAAATCAAATTTATTACAATTTCCAAAATCGCCCAACCCGACTAATATCCATCCGATATACATTATTCAAACATCAAACCATGTATTCATACAAGCATGTTATCAATCAATCAATCAAATTAATTAATCTTGAATATTAGTGATCATCCAATGTTCAAACAAAGATTTGATTTTTGTTCGAGTCAAACTCGTTTTGCAAACACGTACTCAAAGTACAATTTCTACGAATTAAATTAAATAACATAATTAAATCCAATTTAATACGTATTTAATTCTAATTCATTATTTAATTCTAAATTAAATATTACACTTTTATTAACGAACCTTTACGACTTAAATTCCAAATTTAATCGCAACGGGTCTCAAAGCCCGATTAACATCTAATGTTTTATTTAATTAAAGTCCAATGGGCTTTTAATTAATTTCTATAGGCGTGGACTTTTGGTCAACTCGGGTCAAACCGAACAACCAAAATCCAATCCGGGAGTTACCCCATAAGCCTTTAAATTAATTTTGGCCCATTAGGCCCAATTAAATAATTAAGGTTCATTAAGTCATAATTGGACCTTTTGGATTCGGTTTTGGGCCTAATTGGATCCAACCAATTTTGCCTAAACCCAACTTTGTTACAACAAAGCCCAAAAGCCCAATTACAACCCAACAAGCCCAATTTCCAAAATCAAGCCCAAATTAATTAACTTATAAAATTCCAAATTTCACAATTAATTAACCTAAGTGTAATACACAATCAATTACCCAATTAACATTTCTAAAATATCAATTAGCCTAATTAATCATGCACTTTAACAACCAAATAGTGTCCAACACAATTCAATTAAAATCAAACCCAATTAACATGCTTTCAAGTCTCGGCAATTAGGGGTTTTTCAATTCGATTCGGTTTCAATCCAATTGAGTCCACAATCATAATTTCCCAAATCAATTCAATTCATCCAATGAATTAAAACAACAAAATCACAATGAATTTCATGTCCTTAAAGATTCGGCCAAGCCACTTTAAAAGGGAAAAATGTTCCAAATCAAAATTCAATCCAATTGAACTTCAAAACAACATTAACCAATTGTTTTAAGTCATCCAATGATCAAACAAAACAAAATTACCAAGACATTAGGGTTATTCCAATTTTCGGCCAAGCTTCCAATTTGGGGAAAATTGAATCCAATCCAATTTCATGAAATTGATCACACACAATCTCAATTAAACATGTTCTAAGCATACTTAAACATCCAATTCAATTAAAACATGCTTAAACACATTTTGCCCAATTTCAAGTTTCAAATTCAACCTAAGAATTGGGGAAAATTGATCTAATCCAATTTTCTTGAAATTGATCATGCACAACTTCAATTCAACCTCATTCAAGCATAATGCATCAAACAATTCAACCAAATCATGCCTAAATCGAGTTTACCCAAATTAAAGTTTTGACCAAAATTTGCAAATTGGGGAAAATCAATCCAATGATTTTTTTTGTCAAATTGATTACATATATCTCAAATTAGATCATATATAAGCATTCTTACACAATCAATTTGTCAGAATCAAGCCAAAATCAAAAAGCCCCAAATTTGCCAAGAACCCTAATTTCGGTTTTCATGCATCAATGGCTCTAGATACCAATGTTGGATTTAATCAAGTCCACAAGATCACAAACATGCATAAAAAACCACATATGAACACATCAAAGGAGGTGGCGGAATCAACTCACATTGAATTCGGTTTTGATGGATGAAGAACAAGATGCGTTTTTAAGCTCCCTCCAAGCTCGGCAATGGCTTCTTCTTGCAATGGGCTGTGCGATTTTGCTCCTCCTTGAACCTCCAAGAATCGGCCATGCATGAACTCCATTAAAGCTCCAAGCTTTGAGATTCCATGCTCACAAATTCGTTTCCCTATCACCTAAGTATAACCAGTGTGTGCTAGCACCATCCTTCTTCACTTGCTTCTCAAAATCGGTCTAACCAGAAAAATTGAGAAGAAATCGGCAAGAACCGTGAATGGAAGAGGAGAGAAAGATGAAGAGTTTTGGCTCCATTTTGTGTAAAAACGTGAATCCAAAAACCAAGAGAGAGGGTCACGTGAAATGACCAAAAATTTGACCAAAAACCGTGTACTGCACATGGTCCAAGAGAGAGAATGATTTTTATATACATATATCTTTATTCCATTTACCAAGTAAATGAATAAAATATATATACAAAAGTCCTATCAACTTTCAAACAATCACTTTTCTATATTCACATCATGTCACTTTAATAAAGTGACGACATGTCATATCACATCACTCAAAATGACAATTGATTTGACGATTGACGCGACTAGTGATTTGACGCTTGATGTGACTCGCGTGCCGCGCTCGAATTCGAAATGCGAATGCGCTCGCAATCACTCTCGGGCTCGGGTTCGCTAATTCCAAATTAACGAATTTTCCGTCGCGTCGTAATTAAGTGATTACGCCTAGCGAATTCACTATTCACGTCGCTAACGAATTAATTCTAAATTAATTCGTTCGCCCGAATTAAAATCTAATTTTAATTCCGCGTCGAAATCCAATTTCGATTAATATATCGAATATATTAATTTTATCGATTAATTCCAAATTAATCGTTCTCTCTCTTTAATTAATATTTTATCCCAGATAAAATATCTCCGCAATTAATCCCAGATTAATTTTCTCTCTCATCGAATTAATCCCAGATTAATTCTATCTCTCTCTTCTAATTAATCCCAGATTAATCAAAGTGCGAGTAATACGTCATCGGTGAATCTTTAGGAAGCGACCCATGAGATCTCCGGATATGTTGGCAGTAAATACGATCGTCGGACTGTCCGAACACGTAAGTACCTTGTACTACGTTTATATCGATTTACAAGACAAGGTTGGCTTCTAGCAAAGCGCCATGCCTACCCAATTCTCCAGAAATATTCTTACAGGAATATATAGATCTGTATCAAGCGTAGAATACCGTAGTATTGTGTATATCGGCCCAGTATCGGATAATCACGTGCTAGGGCTGGGGCTGGATAAGTGTCTGCCCCGTCCGAAACACATGTCGGATGTTTGGTAACATAGTCTCTATAATCGGATATACATGACCTGGTCACAATATCCCGATTGGTTGCGCAACACTCAAGAGCACTAGTACCATATCCTGCGTGACATCTACTCCAATATGACTGAAGTGACACTTCCGTCTCGACATCACACCCAATACACTACGACTCCCTGATAAACCCAGAAGCGGTGTACCCAGAACCGGTTAAAGCCCTGTACCACCAAGACCAGAGTTTACCGATTATCGCAAGTATTAGCGATGCAAGTCTCAGGTTAAGACTATACACACCTACCTCGATTCGGCCTCCCATAGACACATAGTCATAATACCAATGGGATTCCGAGGGGTCTATCCAGAGCGAAGCTGTTTCCCGTACCATCGGTGAAACACGACCTCCTATTGCACTTGCATAAGTATCCAATACTTATATATATGAGAACTATGCCGTTGTGCCCTCACAACGCGCACAAGTGCAATAATAGCCTATTCCGCATTATCGATGTCCAGTCTCGATAATACTTCGGCTAGGGATATTTAATGATTAATCCTTCGGGGATTGATACTGTCTCATATCATCTCAATCCAGGAACTAATCATATGGACCTCTCTTCATTTATACATCTATGGTGATCTAATCACAAATGATGAGAGTGCAATTTCCTTGTCACATAGTTAATTTGTACAGCAACACCGTGATCTGTACAAATAGTGACGCTATGGGTCATATTATCCAACAATAACCTATTGGACTACTTAATGTTGTCCATTTTTTCGATTTTCTTTTAGTATTTCTTCAGGATGCCAAAATAATTGGGTTTATTTCGAAACGAATAAATGATATCGTCCTAAATGCAAGGAAAACTGATGAAGTAATTGACCAACTCTTAACTTATGAACCAAAAATCGATCACATTCTTTCCAAATTGAACTGGTCGGATAACGACTGTGGCAAGAAGCGTAGAGTGGACTTGGATCTTAATCTGTAATTTTTCTTTTAAGTAGTCGTAGATTTAATTGCCAATTCCACACTAACCAGGTGATGTCTTCTAAACTATACTTCTTCTTATTCAGACATTGGTGACAATGTCTCAATTTGGTTGGGGGAGGGGATAGTTGAGTAGATAGTTTTTGTTGTATGTTTCATTGTTGTGTTTATCTTTCAAAAAAAGATTTTATGTTATATTTTTTTGTTTTGTCATTATTTTATTTATAAAAAAATAATTTACGTCGCTTTTCTCTTAAGTTTTCTTTAAAAAAAAAAAACTACACGCAAACCAACAACAACTTTTTGACTAACTAAGTGAAATTATTGTTCAGAGATGACAGTGTAAGGAGTTTTCGCTCCGGAGACGCATCTCAATGTAATTAGTAACACGTTATTTTTGTCCATTTCTTTTTGAATCATTTAAATTTATGAATTCTCCATAATATTGATTAAATTTGATCTTCATATGCTCATTTGACAGATATTATCAACATACACGATAACCTATGATCATGGGTTGTAAGTGAAAATTTTATAATATTCAGTTCTGTAGTTTGTTGGAGGTAGCACCTAAGGGCAGTGGAATTCAAATTTTTATTAAAAAAAACTAACCATGCTTTTACTTAGTAACCGGACATCTTGCCTCAGCAAGCAGTGATTGTTCGCATAAAATGATAGAGCTCAAGTTAGTTAGAAAAATATGATAATAATAATCAAGCTTTTACTCAGTAACCAGATATCTTGCCTTAGTAAACAGTGATTGTTCGCGTAAAACAATAGAGCTTGAGTTTGTAAAAAAATGTGTCAATAATTTCCAGTTCATAGCCTCTCTAACTTCGAGCAATTATGTTTGTAGGGTGTTTTAACATTTAATGCCAATTGATGTGGAGTCACTAGCTCAAATCTCATTACATTGGTTAAAGAGAAAGCTTAAGGAAATCATACACTTTTTCTTTTTAACATCTGAGATCCGAGCAATTAAATCTGTAGAGGTGTCTCAAAGCCAACTGATTTGAGAGTCACTAGCCCAAAGCTCGTAACAAGGATTGAAGATGTATTATTATTATTTTTTAAAAAAAACTATGATTTTTGTATTTATAAAAAAAAACTCTCATTGCCAAAAAGTGTGAATTCAGATATAACTATTAGAAATAATATTAATATATTTTCAACAAGACGTGTAATTATTATGGGCATAATGAATTGATTGATACCTTCTTAGTGGACATGCTTATCGAGTAATTCACATTTTGCATACAATATTTCAAAAAGAAAGACAACAATACAATTTTAGACTTTAAAAGACTCTGTTTGCCAATTTATAAGAAAATTAAATAGGAATCATATCCTCGATCCATAGAGGGCGTTCAAGCCGTTTCTAGACGTAAAACTGGAGGAAGATGTGAGCCACAATCACAACTACCAGTACATATTATTTCAATTTATTGCTTTGTTTTCCTTTACATTATATTACTATTTTGATTTACTTTAATTTACTGTTTTTATTTCCATTACTTTAATTTTTGCCGACAATATCTAAACTTTTTGACTTTCAAGATTTATTTTACTGTTCTTCTGACAATTATCATTTTGCAGGTACTAATGCTTTTATTACTCACCCTTTTTAAGGATCCAGAAATACAGCTCGTCATTTCTCTCTTCGACATATCTAGATAAGAGAGAGCAAGAATAGAGAAAACTTCAAGATGACGAGTCACTAATATATGTGTATTTTGTGGAACTAGCGTTGGAACTAAACCAGAATTTGTTGAGGCTTCAAAAGAATTGGGTAAATTTATGGCAGAATGAAACATGCACTTAGTATATGACGGTGGCAATCTTGGATTGATAGGATGTGTTTCAAAGGCTGTGCAAGATGGTGGCAGTCAAGTTTTGGGGATTATTCCAAAACATTTGGCAGAAGAAAACCTCATCGGAAAATAAAATGGAGAAGAATGCATTGTCTCAGGTATGTTTGAAAGACTTATTGAAATGATTAATCATGCTGACGTTTTTATTGCTTTACCAGGTGGGCTGGGCACGTTGGAAGAAATATTCACATTGGCATCATGATCAAACTTAAACATTCACCGATCACCTATTGGACTACTTAATGTTGTCCATTTTTTCGATTTTCTTTTAGTATCTCTTGAGGATGCCAAAAGACTTGGGTTTATTTCGAAACGGATAAAAGATATCATCCTAAATGCAAGGAAAGCTGATGAAGTAATTGTCCAACTCTTAACTTATGAACCAAAAATCGATCACATTCTTTCCATGTTGAACTGGTCGGATAACGACCGTGGCAAGAAGCGTAGAGTGGACTTGGATCTTAATTTGTAATTTTTCTTTTAAGTAGTCGTAGATTCAATTGTCAATTCCACACTAACCAGGTGATGTCTTCAAAAACTCTATTTCTTCTTATTCAGACATTGGGGACAATGTCTAAATTTGGTTGGGGGAGGGGACAGTTGACTAGATAGTTTTTGTTGTATGTTTCATTGTTGTGTTTATCTTTCAAAAAAAGATTTTATGTTCTATTTTATTGTTTTGTTATTATTTTCTGTATAAAAAAATATTTAGTGTCGATTTTCTCTTAAGTTTTCTTTAAAAAAAAACTACACACAAACCAACAAATTTTTTTTGACTAACTAAGTGAAATTGTTGTTCGGAGATGACAGTGTAAGAAGTTTTCGCTCCGGAGACGCATCTCAATGTAATTAGTAACAAGTTATTTTTGTCCATTTCTTTTTGAATCATTTGAATTTATGAATTCTCCATAATATTGATTAAATTTGATCTTCATATGCTCATTTGACAGATATTATCAACATATACGATAACATATGATCATGGGTTGTAAGTGAAAATTTTATAATATTCAGTTCTCTAGTTTGTTGGAGGTAGCACCTAAAGGCAGTGGAATTTAATTTTTTATAAAAAAAAACTAACAATGCTTTTACTTAGTAACTGAACATCTTGCCTCAGCAAGCAGTGATTGTTCGCATAAAATGATAGAGCTTAAGTTAGTTAGAAAAATATGATAATTATAATCAAGCTTTTACTTAGTAACCAAACATCTTGCCTTAGTATGCAGTGATTGTTCGCGTAAAACAATAGAGCTTGAGTTTGTAAGAAAATGTGTGAATAAGTTCCAGTTCATAGCCTCTCTAACTCGAGCAATCAAGTCTGTAGGTGTGTTTTAACATTTAATGTCAATTGGTATGGAGTCACTGGCTCAAAGCTCGTTACATGGGTTAAAGAGAAAGCTTAAGGAAATCATACACTTTTTCTTTTCAACATCTGAGATCCGAGCAATTAAATTTGTAGAGGTGTCTCAACAGATGGTGCCTTAAGGCCAACTGATTTGGGAGTCACTAGCCCAAAGCTCGTAATAAGGATTGAAGATGTATTATTATTTTTTTTTTTTACAAACTATGATTTTTGTATTTATAAATAAACTCTTATGCCAATAAGTGTGAATTCTGATATAACTATAGGAAAACAAAATTACTCTATTTTCAACAAGACGTGTAATTATTATGGGCATAATGAATTGATTGATACCTTCTTTTATATGTCTATGGAAAAATGGTAAAAAGTACAACATAATTTACTTATTTGATTATTTAGAAATAAATAAAAAATTATTAACTTGGATAAGTATTTATCTTTTTAAAAAATTTCGCTTAAATTACTATGCACTAGTAATAAGCTGGTTGGGGGTATGATGAACATTAAAAGGTGTACACCTAATAAAAGAGAAACTAATCATTTTGCACTTATAATTTCATTAATCCCCTTAATTTAACACATTTGTAAAATAATAATTAAATTTGTGTTTTTTTTTATTTTATTGTGATTTTTATTTCTTATATAGGTAAAATATTACTTTGGATGCATAACTAGTAAAATGGACGTGACATTTGGAATTTTGGAGGCAAAAAAATTTAAAGGGAATTCTAACAGTCAATTTTGGAATTCCAACATGCGCAATTTTCGTATTATGGCCATAACGTTTTACTCCGATATCAGATTGAGGTGATTCCAGTTCCACATGAAAGAAGACTCAAATATCTAAAACATTACAATTGATAAGATTTTCTTTTTCTGAGGTTCTCAAGACCAAAATTGATGAAAAATCTAAAATATGTGATACTTAATTATTTAAAAATATATATATATTTTTTGGTGGAGGGTCACCATCCACCTTTCCGTGGATGCCCCCAACACCTGCTGTAATTATTGAAAATTGCAATTATAAATTGTGTGAAGAGCTGCTGAACACGTCTATAAATAGAGGTGATTTGCACCTCATTTTCGTTAGTCCAATTTCCACAATTCTCTCTGAAAATTTATGGAGTTTTAAGATCTTGTGTGTTTTATTTTTTTAAAGCTTTCTTATAATTTATTTTTCTTTCAGTAATAAAATTATTAGTGTTTTTATTCCAATCATGAGTAGCTAATTTCATTTTGCTGGGGTAAAGAGTGAAGCTGTTAATATAAAAATATAGATTAATCTATTTAATTTAAATCTGGATTAATTATTGATAAACATTGTTACTGCCTATATGGCTGGTTTTATTTATTTGTCATAATTAAGTACCTAGCTGGACTTGTTATAAACAAATGATATTACCGCCTTCATGGCTTGTTTTATTTATTTTGGCATAATTAATTCCTGAAATAAATTAACTTGGTAATATTGGAAATTTATATATTATAAAAAGTAAGATTTCAAAATTTGAAATATTAAAAGTAGATCCCCTGACCCCACCATTTTATTTTTGTAACATCCCCAATCCGGGAGATGCTACCGGCATGGGATAGACCGTACTATCCCATGAGCCTCTGACTCTCTAACCATGAACAATACTAATACTCTTTTCTCAATTTAAATATCTTATGTATGGGACCGTAGCCCAAACTTAGTAACATAACATGCAAACTCAACATTAATAACTGTATACTCAATCACCAAAGACTTATACATGACTTCAACTTGATTCTGAATGGACTCTCACTCTCTCTAACTTGACCTGGTGGACTACATATCCTATTGACTGCATTAGTATCCGTCCTCCCGAGCTCGTCCTCTGAGAGTACCTGCAAAATAAGAAAACTGGTAGTGGGGGTGTTAGACTGTTTGAATGATCTTAGTTAGTGGACAATTAATAAATAAATACTAAAATGCTTTTGAAAACACATGGTTATGAAATCCCACTTATCTTAAATTTATTTTTTCTGAAATTCTCTTTTATATGTTGAAATCAACTCTTTCTTTCTTAAAAACTTTTCTCAAATATGATTTTCTGTAAATCTCTTATAAACTTCTTTTTCTGAAAACTTTATTTCTAGAAAATCTTTCTCTGAAACTTGTTTGAAAACCGTATCTGAAAACTGTTTCTAAAAAATGGTGATTACTTTTATATGATAGTATTAAAGATGTTGAAGCATCATTGAATGGTCTGTCTTATCAATACGGAGATGAATGAGTTCTTATTATTTGTGTCTAATACCATCATTATTCTGAGGGCATAAGTAGTTGGAACTTACGTCACTCTGATAAAATATTTGATGTACCATGATGAGTTTACATAGTCGGCCAATACTATCGTTATTGTGATGGTGTACTATTGAAACCCATTAGAGCATTTTGACAAGTTTACACCAATAACATATCTTAATCCAATACCATCATTATTGTGAGGATAAGAAATAGTTCAGGATGAAACCTATGAGTCACACCAAGTGTTATTGACATAGAGAATTGTCTAATGAATTTTTGAAGGCCAATACTGTCATTATTGTGAGGCTAGATTAAATATCATGGGATCCACTTCCAACTATGAAATTTGATTATCAAAATTTTATTTTTCCATCAAGGTGGGTTACGAAATTACGTAAAGTAGTAGGAAGACACTAATAGATTTACAAATCCATAATCATATTAAGGCTTTATATTGATATGAAAATGTCTTACTAATGTTTGTTATGATGTTACAGATATGGCAGCTGCAAATCCATTAGCTCGTCTTTTGGATTCCAAAAAGTTGAAGGGAGCCTAGAACTACTTCAACTGGCATATAACATTCACCTTATTTTGGAGTCAGAGCGATTGAACTATATGATGCTCAATCCATTGCCTATCCATATCGATCATAATTCGACTCTCAAAGAATGGGAGACATTTAAAAATAGAAAGACGATTTCCTGAAAGTGAAGTCCTACATTTTAGGATCGATGATTCATGATTTGCTTAGGAAGTACATAGATGTACCTGATGCATGTAGTAATATGAGAACACTAAAAGAGTTGTTTGAATCAAATCAAGAGATTGAGATATATCATAGGTCAAATGAGCTATTCCATGCTTCGCTCAAAGATATGGAAGCTATTAGCATTCATGTTTTGAACATGAATGAGCATATTCGATATTTAGAAGTAGAGATGGCAAAAATCTCTAAGGGGACGGGGCCCTCACTAATTGGGGAGGGGATCAAGGATGAAAAATTGAAAAAAATTAATGTTGGGGACGAGACAAATTTAATACTCGTTTCTTATTCGGGGAAGGGATGAAGATAATGTAAAATCCCATCCCCTCCCCCATTAACATTTTTTTAAAAAAAAAATTCAATAAATATAATCAAATTACTATTATAATTTTATATAAATGTAAATGGAAAATATCTTAATATTTAAAAAAAATATAAATTATAAATAATATAAGGACTTCAATAAAATTAATATAATGAGTGATTCATCGTTTTAGTATGTTACAGACCAAACAAAAAGATAAAAAAAACATGAATTTCAATCTCAAATATATATTATGATTTATATAATATATTTATGTAATAATATCATAAATGTTTTTGAATATGTATTTTTTGGGATAATGTAATAGTTCTATTAATATATTTTTAAATAACTTAAATATATTTTATGAAAAATTATCTGTTATTCAGGTTCAGGGGCCCTCGGGGATCCTCATCCCCACCCTTGAAATAATTACGAGAGGACGGGGATATCTGAAGATTGTCGGGGATGGGTATATAGATATCGATCCCTCTCTCTCCCCTCCCCATTTCCATCTCTATTTAATAGGACATGGCATTACCATTGATGATAGGTCTGGCCGAAATCTGATTCTGCCTTTTCTACTCGGTACATATAGTGGCGTTGTGTGAATTTTCACATGCATTCGATGAAAGCCACCTATGAAAAGCTTTATAACATGTTGCACACGATGGAAAACGATTTGATTAAAATGAACCATAGTTTATACCTCCATAATGGAACGAGTACTTCAAAGACTTATGGGAAGTCGAAAAAAGTACAAAAGGGAAAGAAGAAGATTTCAAAGAAGAATTCCAAAAAACCTACGAAATCCAAATATGGACGACCTAAGGTAGCTCGTGATGAATGTCTATATTACAAGAAATCTGGACACTGGAAACCAGAATGTCCATACTGGGAAGGAAAAGCATTACCCTCTGGTACGCTTTCTATTTTTCCTATTATTGACATCTCTTTAGCCTTAGATACAAATAGTGGTTGGTGTTGGACACCATCAGTCCCACTAATATTTGCAAATTCTTGTAGGACACGAGGGTGAAAAGAAGGCTTAACAAATGGGAGATCCAACTTAGAGTTGGGAATGGCGAGACTTTTGATGTCCAAGCCATAGAAAAAGTTGCTTTAGATCTCCATAATGGATGTAAAATAGTTTTATATGACTGTTATTTTGTACTCTCTCTAATTAAACAGATTATCTCATTACATGTATTCGATAGAGATGGATATAATGTAAATATTAAAGAGGATACTCTATTTTTATATAATAAAAGTAAATTTTTGATATGTGAATATTCTTTATTCAACAGTTATTATAATTTGCAAATAAATGGAGATGTCTTTAATATAGATTAAAATAAAAGCAATGATCTGAATTAAATAATACTGAATTATGGCATATGAGATTGGACCACATAGGTGTTAGAAGTCTATCAAAATTTGTTTTCAATGGTTTGATTGAAGATCTTACATTAGATCCTTATTTGATTTGTGACTAATGCATCCAAGAGAAAATAATAAAGGCACAATTCCTCGGTGTTAGACACCGTGCTGATGATCTATTGGAGCTTGTACATAGTGATGAGTACGATCTATTAAATGATGTCGTTCATGACGAATCCATTTATTTTGTTACTTTCACGGATGACAAGTCAGGATTTGGTTATGTTTATTTGATGAGACATAAATTGAAAATATTTGAAAAGTTCAAAATGTTTTGAAATGAAGTTGAAAAACAAATCGGATACTAAATGCCCTATGTCAAATCGATCTGGTGAATACATGAGCTAAGAGTTTAGATTTTATTTAAAGAAGAATGAAATTACCGCCTAATATAGCCCACCGACCACTCCTCAACACAACAATGTGTTTGAGAGAATGAATCGAACAATATTGGATATGGTCTGATCTATGATAAGCTATACGTATCTTTTATATAACCTATTAGGTTATGATTTACTTACTACTGCCCACATATTGAACATAGTGCCATTTGTTGGGATATATGCCCTAGAGCTTCTTGTAATATATAAATGGAGTTATTTGTTTAAAATAAAAGATGTATTGTTCATTTACCAATTATTTTGATTTATATCATATATTGTAAATTATCCAGTTTACCCTTGATTAATTATGTGCCTTCAGGCTTAGTGTATGAGCGTCATACATAAGAGGATTTAAGTATGAAGTTAGTAATCTAAAACAGTCTATAGAAAGCAAACGAAGCAGGTACTTTATTTGTAGTTTATCTATAGTTGTGGTCTATTCTATAATTGTATGGAGATATTGATCTGGGATCATTCATGTGGTGATTTGAGAATTGAGTCTCCTTATATGATGTGATCATATAGGAATGGACCTAGATCAAAATAAATTTCTTATAATATCCATTAAATAAAGAAATTCATTTCAATCTACGAGATGGTCATATATGAATTGATCTAAATCATGAATGTACTGCGAACTCCTACATGACATGCTATGTCTTTGATTTACAAAGGTATGGTTGGTGAAGAAATCACTACCAATAGCTAAGTACTTTGGGGACATGGTTTGGTGTGTAGCTGAGGACGTTTTACATAGATATGGAGTTCATTTCTTCTTACGAGAAATCTCGGAGTATATTCCTTAAGGGTTGATTCGGTACTTGGACGATTAGAGCACTCAACTCTTTCTATTATGAATAGAAAGATTTATATTCATAATTGTTATGAATAAATCATTCATTGTAGAATCAATGGTACTTAAAGTAAAAATAATTAGAGGAGTATAACATATATTTTGACTCCACTAAATTTATGAGATACTCGTGAAGGGTCAATCTGTATGTAATGACTATATCGATGGGCACCGACATAGTTTGGCTCATATAATATATTTACGGCAACGAGAGTAAAACTTTGGGTTTTTAGTGAAATAACCTAAATTTAATAATTTGGAATATTTAATTAAATAGTTTAATTTATATTTCGATATTATTGGAGCTCAGAACTGTAGGTCCATTTGGCCATCGTGCTAGCTCGACATACTATAACAAATTAAATATAATTAGATGGTCTAATTATAAACTCACATGTATTATTGATAAGATCAATAATTAAAGTCACACTTAATAATTATGTTAAACTAGTTTAACATAAAGTGTTCATTTAATGATCATTTAGTTGAAACATTATTTTCAAATTGATGAATTTTGAAATTTGTTTTTAAAATTCATAAATTCAAAAGGAGTTACAATTTTAAATTATAACAAATGAAAGTTCATTTTTTGTCTTGTAACTTACCAATGTATTCATGATATATTAAACCTAAAATTGATTTTGGATGTTATAAGAATGCATATGGCCAAATTTTACTAGGGGTTTTGGGAATGTTTTGGTAATTTTAGTTACAAATTAATCTAACATAAACCCTGAGTATATAATGAAAAGTTGTTTTCATTTTTATTGGAATCTGATTTTGATCAAAACCATAACTTCCAAGTTCTTCTTTTTTCTCTCAAGTATTGAAAGAATTTTTTTTTTATGTGTGACTTTTAATCTCTAAATTGTTTAGAGAATAATTTTTTGAGTATAACCCACTCTAAATTTTTTGGTAACGAGTCATAGTGTGGAAGACCTTTTGGAACTCAACACAAAATCTTCTTCTTCTTTTTCTTGTTACTCTCGACCGTGAGCATAAAAATCTGCTCACTACCGCTCCTTATAGCTTCATTTGAGGCTCGGTTTATGTTGCAGTTTACCCCAGAAAATTAGTAAACACAAAGGCGTGTTTTGTGGACATTTTAGGACTGTTTTGGAGTGATTATTTTGTCCAAAATAGTGGTAGAAAAATTAGCAAATGGCCAGCATAAATTATTGAGCTGTGGGAGCTTAAAGGGTATTTACGGTGTGCAAAACAATCCAGTTTTTGGACTGCTGTTCGGGGGCTGTTTGGGGCTAGAAAAATCAATAAAAACAGAAGAGGCTGGACGGTTTCAGCTTAGAATGGGCAAAGGCAGAAAAACAAATTTCATGGTCGATCCCGGTACCTAACACGCTTCCGCCGCACTGGAAATCGTTTCATACAATTGATATCAGAGTGAGATTGAAAAGTTCTTTTAACCCTTGTTATTTTATTAAAAAGGTTTATGTTTTTATTTATTTATATCTGATATAAATTATTCTATGCATATTGTGATGAGTAGGCACATATATAATGTTCATGTGATGAATGTATTACATTGTCGTAAAGTTTTCTAGCTCTTATTTTTATGTTATTTTGTTTTTGGGAAATGTAAGGTCATAAGGTAATTTTTACACAGAGTTGTAAATAAGTTTTAGGTAATATTTGAGTTGGGTCAATTTTAATTAATTGAGGAGCCTATGCCACCAACGACTTAACACAATTCCAAGGAGCAAGATTTGAAGACCAATGGATGCCTTCATAAATTTTGTACTAATTAGATTAGCATATGAAAAATAACATCTTGGTAAAAGCAATTTTATTTTTATGCTATATGTATGTTTAATTCGAAATGTTTGAATAACATGTCATACAGCTTATGGTGTCTACTCTTACATTTTCACATGCCATAACTGTAGGAACTGATTTCCTAACGTAGCGGAAGCGACTAAGACACTAGGATCAGCCTTGAAATTTTTTTCCACCATCACCCTTTGAAGGCTGAATCTGTCCAGCCCCAGGTCAGAGGTTTTGCGTCTGTTTTTAATTATTTTTCTGCCTCGGAACAGTCTTTGATCGGTCTCTGAACAACAGCTCAGATTTGATCCATTTTGCACCTAAAATGCGTACAACTCACCTAAAACAGCCCCTGATTTACGTCTGTAATACCAGTATTTTAGGTCTGATGTTTTTCACCAAAATAGCTCCACAAGGTCCTTGAAACACCCCTTTATATTCTCAAAATTTTATGAACAAAACACGAAACAAACCGAGCGCCAAAACAAAGCAAAATTTGCTCACTACTGTGTGTGCATACAAGAAGAAGAAGATGATGATATTCGTTCCAACTCCGAATGATATTCCGTGCTATGTCTTGCAACCAACAAAGACAAGGGTGGGCTTGACTCACAATCCAATCTCTAAACACTTTAGAGATGAATAATATCACAACATAATTTTTGTTTTTCTTTTTGTTGTTTTTCTTTTCTTTAAACTCACTTGAGAGAAAACTTTGAATTAAATGTGGCTAGGGTTTCACAAGAATGAACTAGGGTAAAACGATAACACACTTATCCTTTTATACTTAGGGTTTAATATATCAAAAATCAAAACAAAAACCCTTCCTATCCCCTCATATGTTTCGGCCAACCCACCTAATTTTATAACAACCAAATTTTTTAATTATCATTAAAATGACATTATTTAATTGCTAAAATAGAAATGTGTAAATACCATTTATGAAATATTGAATTTTTTTAAATCATATTTTTAAATTCTATATTTCTATAAATGATATAATAAATAATTTAATATTTACATTAAATTAAATGATTATCTCATAATCATTTATTTAATGAAAATCTTATATAAAATATAATATAAAGTTACATATGTGACAAAATATATTATTAATCCCTTTATTAATAATATATATGTGAGTATATAATCGAACTATTCAATTATATTTAATTTGCTTTGGTATATCGAGCTATCACGAGGACCAAATGGACCTACGGTTTCGAGCTCCAATAATCCCATAGTATTAATTAAACTCTTAATTAAATATTCTGAATTATTAACTTAAGATTATTCCACTAAGACCCTGAAGCTTTACTCTCGTTACCGTAGATGGACAATATAAGCTGAACTATGTCAGTGTCCATCGATACATTCATTACATACGGATTGGCCCTTCTCGTGTATCTCATAATTAGAGTTGGGTCATAATGTGCGCTATACCTCTCTAATTAGTTTTACCTTAAGTACCATTGATTCTCTAATGAACGATTTATTCATAACCATTATAAATATTAATATTTCTATTCACAATAGTAAGACTTGAGTGCTCTAATCATTCAAGTACCGGATTAATTCTTAAGGAAATACTCATCCACTTCTCGCAAGAAAGAGTGAACTCTATATCCATGTAAAACGTCCCCAGCTCATACCAAACCATGTCCCCAAAGTACGTAGATATTGGTCGGGATTGCTACACCAATCTCACCTTTGTAAATCAAATGATATAGCCTGCCATGCAGGAGTTCGCAATACACTTAGGATTCAAATCAATCCATATATGACCATCTGGTCGATTGAAATGAATTTCTTTATTTAACGGATATTATAAGAAACTAATTTCTATCTGGTCCAGTCTTATATAATCACATCATATAAGTTGTCTTCATTCTTATGTCAACACATGGACGATCCTGGATCAAGTTGCCAAACAATTATATGGACCGGGGAAATAGATAAACCACAAATAATGTACCTGTTTTGTTTGCTCTCTATGGACTATTTTAGATTACTAACTTCATACTTAAATATTCTTGTGTATGACACTCCTACACTAAGTCTGAAGGCACATGATTAATCAAGAGTAAACAAGATAATTTACAATATGCGATTTATATCAAACATTTGATAAATGAATAATGCATCTTTTATTTCATAACAAGTAATTTTATTTATATTTCATGAGGCTCTAGGGCATATATCCCAATAATAACATGTAATAGATGCAAGAATATTATAGTCATAAAATGAAATTGAAAAGGGTTAAACTGGTATATGATATGCATGAAAATAAATTAATAGAATTAATTATTTTAATGGTTTAAAAATTAAATTCGAATTCAATTAATATATGGTCTTTATAAGTGCATTATATTTTCCCTTGGTATATCGGATGAAAACCCGGACATAAATTCCATAGCCGATTCCTAATGGACGATAGTGTGGTCTGCACTCGGGACACAATTCCACGTACCATTGAAATTTATAAGACGCTTATATTAATTAAATAGTTTAATTAAAAAAGTTTATCCCTTATATGAATTTCTAAATTTAAACTTGTTAGTGAGCTATAAATTTTAAGAGTTAAAATTAATTAGGTCACTGAAGAAAACTTAATTAACTAAAATATTAGTTGAGACTAATAAGAATTACTGCTAGAAATAGATTAACTATATGCAGAGAAAACTCGGAGAATAACTTTTTTTTTTAAAACTGTTAACACACAATTTACTACTCAACACTAAAATGTTAAGGTTGAAAAACCTAAAACAAAACGTCAAAAGATTTCTCATGATAACACATATCTGTGGCATCTTAGACTTGGTCATGTTCGCCTTGACTGGATAGATAGGTTGGAATTTTATGGAATTTTATATTTCGTTACGAGTCCGTAGGAAAAAATAGGGACCAAATCAGAGCACGAAAACTCCGGAACAGAGAAAATGAAGTTTTACCGTTCAAGGGCAAAAGCTCAGCACGTCTTGACGCACAGGTTTGGGCATCGCGATGCCAAATCTGTGAGAGCTCGACATCACGACGCCTAAGGGTCACCGTCACCAAGCCCGCAACTCTGAAAGTTGAGTGTCGCGACGTCAGAGATCAATGTCGCGACACTGTCCTGTGTAAAATATTTGCAGTGAACATTTTTGCCTTCAAATCAATTCTAAACACTTCCAATTTTCTCCAAACACTTTATTAATACACCTAAAAGTGCAATTTTTATATCAAAACCAACATCAAAACATATTATACAATAGATATACATGTATTCTAAATACATATATGCATTTCTTTGAATCAAAAACATAAACCAAAATAGAATCCCACAATAAAGTGACAGATTAACAATTCTATGTCACTCAAAGGTGGTCAAGTGATTCTATAATGGTAGCCATAGCTCCCAGCTATAATCTAGAGTTCCAAACTCTAATTTAATATTTCATGTCCAACATGAACATATTTGACCCAATTACAAGCGTATTGTGTTTATGCTTTGAAAGCATCCATAAACAATTCATTAGCCTAATTTCAACTTCAAGCTATGTTATTATGTATCCAATACATAATTCATCACTATATATCTCACTAATGATAACCCATTAATGAAAACATAGCTTTGGAGAAAATCAAACTTACCTAACAAGTTTGATTCCAAGATCCAATTTTTTTTCCTTTTTGAAATATTGTGGAGATCTTCCAAAGTTAGCAAGATTTGTTCTAAGATCCAATCTTCTTCTCCTTGTTGTTGTAGAGAATTACCAAAGCTAGCAAGTTTGATTCTAAGATCCATTCTCATTCTCCTTGTTGAAATATTGTAGAGAACTTCCAAAACTTCTCTAAATATTTCTTTTACTTAGGCTAATATCTCTAATTCTTGATTGTTTTTAGCTTTCTCAAGCTTGATTAAAACTTTGCTCAAGCTTGCCTTTTATAGCAAAAATTATACAATTTTTAATTAATAAAAGTTCTAATCAATTTTTATGTGGGCTTAATCTAATTTGTCCAAATATGTATAATTAGGTGTGACTAATCACCTTTGTCTACCACTTTGATTTAATCCAATTAAATAAGACAAATTTTAATTAATGGATTAGTTATATTTCTACCACTTTGATTTAATCCAATTAAATCAAGCTAAATACATCTATTATAACATATTTATAATTACCAAAATATCCTCTAATGGTAGAGATATTTATGAAATTACAACAAAGCCCTTGTCTGATTTTGTATTAATCCAATTAATTCAATTAGGTCAAAATAAATAAATAATGTTATACAATAACACTTAATTATTTTATTTGATAATTATAATATCAAATATTATTTATTATAAAAAATTATCGGCTACCCAAGAGCTCAACAAGTACACTTCATATTGTGGGACTCTCTAAGTCCAAACAAATTCGTCTTATAAGCCTAGCTTATATGTACGTAATTCAGCGACCTCCGAATTCGCGAAGAACACAAACGAACTTTCTAAACTATACAAGTCGAGGACATCACATATGTTTAATAATTCCTTTGTCGTAGGCTATCTGAGTTGTGGTTAGGAACATAGATTACACCGTCAAGTTTTCGAGTGTTACATCTCATGTCAATATGTCCAAGATTTTTTACAACTAATCAGAACACCATTTTTGATATATGTGATCCACCATAGGTGATCGACTCTGGCCAAAGTCTTAAGAATCGTGACTTACTCACATGGATATGGGCTGACGGTTTCTATCTTCATCCGCACTTGATTTATGAGTGCATTGGTATACACCTAACGAACATCAAGCGGTCAGACCATGAAAGGTCTATGATATATATATAGCATCAAACTTTGGAGGATCACAAAAAAAATAAATGCTATTCTATAGTCAAAGGATCACATATGCTACTCGACTCGAGGAGATTCCTTTTGACGGTGGTGTGTCATTCCAACAACTAGGATGTTAGTGTCCTAGACATGCAAAAGATCTCTACAACATGATATTGTGCGTGAATAATCAAAAATAAGTTTCAGAAAGACTTACAATGAGTGGATGAAGTTCAAAACTTTCTTTGTATTTGAGGAAGCTCCAAGCTTTGTTGAACCTTTCAAACCCAAGGGTGAGTTTCCCTATCACCTTCACTTGACTCTCTATGTGCTAGCAAGCTTGAAATTTTGAAACAAAATTTCCAAGAAAGGGAGAAGAGGTCACAGCTAAGAGGGAGATGGAGAGAGATTTGTTTTTCTTTTGATATTTTGATTTCTAAAATCAATTACCAAAGTCAACTTCAAAAGTTAGTATATGCTTTACCAAATGCAAAAGCAAAAGTGTTGGAGGGAAAAATGGCATTAAATGCCCTCAACCACTTCCATCACTCAAGTAGACACTTGATCTAAGTTGGTGGGCCCCACTTTTAATTCAAAATTCAAGTGGGCTTGCTCAACACACTTCGGGCTCGGGTTTGTTTAATCTGATTAAACGAATTTTCCGTCGCGGCGTAATTAAATCCAATTTAATTAAATAATAATGTCTAGCAAAATTATTACGAAAGTCGCTCGCGAATTAATTCTAAATTAATTCGTTCGCCCGAATTAAAATCCAATTTTAATTCCGCTTTGAAATGCAATTTCAATTAATATATCAAATATATTATTTAATCGATTAATTCCAAATTAATCGTGTTTCTCTTCTATTTGAATTTTATCCCAGATAAATTCTTGACACAATTAATCCTAGATTAATTTTCTCTCTCATAATTAATCCCAAATTAATTCTGTTCGAGTCAAATGTCATAGGTGAATCTTTGGGAAGTGACCCAAGGAATCTCTGGATATATTGGCAGTAAATCTGGTTGTCAAATTATCCGAACATTTGTGTACCCCGTAATATGTTCTTACTGATTTACAAGACATGGTTGGCTTCTAGCAAAGTACCGTGTCTACCTAATTCTGTAAAAATATTCAACGAAGAATATATAATCTATATCAGGCATAATATACTATGTATTGCGTATTTCGTTTCAATATCAGATGTCACATGCTAGGCTTGGGGTTGGAATTATGTTTGCCGCGTACGAAGCACATATCGGATCACTAGCAACTAGTCTCTTTAATCGGATAATCATGACCGAGTCATACTATCCCGATAGCTGCAGCATATGAGAGCACTAGTCTTGTATCCCTGCGTGATCATCATCTCTATATGACTGAAGTGATACTTCCATATTGACATCACACCCAATACACTACGATTCTCAGTAAACCCAAAAGAGGCGTACACAGAACCTGTTAAAGCCACAGACGGCGAAAACCAAAGCGTACTGATTGTAGCAAGTATTAGCGAAGAAAGTCTCAAGTTAAGACGAAATACATGTACCCTGATGCGGATTCCCATAGACACATAGTTATACTACCAATGAGATTCGGAGGGGTCTATCCAGAGCGAAGCTGTGTTCCCGGTACAACAGTTAACAGAACCTCCTATCTGACCGGCGTAAACACACACGTATAACGCAAGCGCACGTATCGTTCAAATAGTATAAAAATATCGATCCCACGAGGACTTAATTCCTACTGTTGTTATTAATTATTGATACTATTTCTTTACAGGTATCTAATTATAGGGAGAATGGAATTGATTGCTTTTGGTTGGTTGAATGTGGTTTTGCAAAAATAAAATAAAAACAGACTCAAAAGAAAATACTAAGGAAAATAAAATAAAAGACTCAAAGATCTAGGGTCGTGACTCCACACAATATTATTAGAAGATGAATTGATTCTCTTATTTATGTGTAATAAATTAATTTGCTAACCTGGAACACTACAATATGCAAAAGCCTCTGTCGATGGTCAGACGCAAATACCCAGTATAACCCAATTGAACCATATTCCTATGTCAACCAAATTACCTGGATTCATTAAGATTAAGTTCCAATTACGGCTACCCACGCCCGACATGTATATGTCTATCCTGTAAGGAAATCTATTAAAGGGTTATCTATCCTCAAGGAAGATCGTAAGCTATTGAATCTAAGGCTGAAACCTAAAATCCCTATGTCTAGTTCATTTTATATTTACCCCATCAATCTTATTAATAGCCAGTTAACAAGACGCATTAAGTTTAAGACTCAATAAACAAACTAAAGAACTACCTATAAAAAGAAAATCAATTATTAAGTGTGTGTATTGTGTTTCATCACTTCCCTAGAATAAAAATAAAATGCTGGGGGTTGGGGATCCACTTTTACTATTTATAATTTAGATATCTCCCTTAATATAATACAGAAATTAAACATGATATTACCGACCAGCCATAAAAGTGGTATTCCTTATTAAGTCAAATTAAGTCCGACCAGCCATAAAGGCGGTAATAGTATTTGAACATAAACCAGCAATATAGGCGGTAATTACCTGTCACCTAAAAACCAGCTATATAGGCGGTGCCACATTATGTCAAATAAATAAAACCAGCCATTAAGGCGGTAATCTTTTATATTTTGAATTATAATTTCCATATTATATTTAAGGGAGATTAATCTAAATTAAAATAATAAAGGCTTCACCTTATCCCCAGCAGAAAATTAACTACAAAACATTAAAGAAAGGTAGAAGAAGAATTACTACTATTACTGAAAATTAAAATACATAAATTAAAAATAATATTTATATATACAAAAATATATGCTTCCTATAAAACCAGGGAAAAATTCCCAAGGAAAGGACACTAATTGAAGTGACGAAGAGTCGAAATTAAAGGCAAAATCTGGTTCTGGCGTCGCGACACCAAGAGGTCACGCGTCGCGACTCCAGATACAGTAACTTGGTCATACGCGGCTTTGACCACGCGACTGTCGGCATAAATAATTGTGACACGTTTCACGCGTTGATTCATCGGCTCAGATTCTTATCCGATGACGTGGCACTGTTCATGACGTCATTACTTACGTCACGCTGACGTATGGAGGGCGATTGTCGGCACCGTTAGATTGCGACACGTGGCACGGCGCACATTAGCATCTCCGTTGTGATGGCGACACGTGGCACGGCGCAAGATAGCATGATCGGCGGACGTTAGCAAGCGGCGCATGTTAGCAAATTTTCTGATTGTTTCACGTGTCCACGGCGCACATTAGCAATTCCGACGCATGCTGGGCGTCGCGACGCGCAAGGCTTCAGCGTCGCGACGCTGAAATGACGATTTTGCCCAATTTTGTCCATTTTTCCCCAAAATTGTCTCCAATGCTTCCTAAACTTTATTTATCTACAAAATAACACAAAACACATCAAAATATTCACAAAACTCAAGAAACTATACAAAATATTAGGATAAATGAGTGGGAAATAGTGATATAAATACCACTCATCACACCCCCATACCTAACATTTTGCTAGTCCTCGAGCAAAACATAGAATAAAATAACATAAATAAATTAACTAAGCCACTTTCGTAGGGATCACGGTTGCATTTAGCATATGCAACAAGCCTTTAAACCCCTAGGTGTCCCTAATGGATGAGTTGTAGTCTCGTGATGGTTTACAACAATGATACCCACAAACATTTTACAAAAGTAAAAAAATAATAAAACTAATGCACACAAAAGCAAAAAGACAAGCGAAAAGAGAATAAAGAAGTTAGTGACTAATCAGGTGAAACTTCTACTCCAAGTTACTAGTTGTTTTGCTTCATTCTAAATTATCAAATAAGTAAATTCTCCGATCATTTTTACCATTCTTCATAAACACAGCCAACATAATATTAAACAACTCATTTTTGCCCACAGCAGTCATAAGTGCAGTTGATAAGAGAGTAATATTTTTGTCCTAAAGTTCTATCAGATTTCACACATTTTTATAGCAATGGAATAATTTTTCTGATTTTTCTGATTTTTTCTTTGATTTTTCGAATTTTGACTTTTTATTTATATACAATACCTTCCGTCTATGTAGCGAGTGTTGGGTCAGTGACTCCCAAACCAGTTGGCTTTAGGGCACCAGGTGTTAAGACACCCATACGAACTTAATTACTCAGACTTCAGATATATATATATATATTTGTAGAATCTTCGATCCATGTAGCGAGCTTTGGGCCAGTGACTCCCAAACCAGTTGGTTTTAGGGTACTAGGTGTTAAAACACCCTTACAGACTTAATAACCCGGATCTCAGATACTTTATTTTTGTACATCGGAAATTTTTTTATTATAATTTTTTTTTATTCCATTACTATTTATAGACGCTTCCTCCAATTAAACTAGAGCACTGAATATTACAAACTTTTCAATTACAGCTCATGTCCGTATGTTACTATGCATGTTGATAATACCTGTCAACTAAGCATATGAAGATCCATTTTAGTCAGTGTTAAGGAGAATTCACAAATTAAATAATTTAAAAGGAGATAAAAAAAAATTTACTTGTTTCGAAATAGGTTTGAGATACGTCTCAGGAGTGGAAACTCCTTACTCAGCTATCCTTTACCAATTTCTCCTTTTTAGTCAAAACACAAAAACGCAAAATATTTTTGTGATTTTTGAAATTTTTCAATTTTTTTGTATTTTTCGAAAAATTTTGGACTAAAAATAAAAACACAATACAAACAAGTACTATTAACTATACCTCACCCCCAAACCTAAATGAGATATTGTCCCCAATGTTTAAACAGTAGAAGAAGAGTTTAGAAGATAGTACCTGATTAGTTGAAATTTTATAGGAAAAATTACCGATTAAGATTTAGGCCCATATTACGGTTCTTACCACGATCGCTATTTGGCTATTTTTTTAAAAAATTTTGGCAGAATCTCCTCTTAATTTTGATTATCCAACACAACCTAAATCTATCTCAAAGGCCACAAACACCCAATTCAACTCTTCGCCCCCACGACTACGAATCAAAATAATCAATCAACACTTCCACAAAACTCAAATCACATAACCAATCATCCAAATTTTCAATCTACCAAATCAATTTTACCAAATCAAATATTTTTTTTATCAATTTTACCGTCAATTCCAGATTTGGTAATGGAGGATACAGATCGGCTTGGACTTGGGTTGATTTGCTGCTTCTCAGTTTTGGTTGTGGGTTGGGTCTCGGCAGTGGGTTGGAGTGGTGGCTTGGATCTGTTTTGGTGATGTCTCGGTTCCGGTTTTGGGTGTTGGCTTCACGGGTTGGTCGGTTGCAGTGCTGGTGAGACACGGTAGTGGCTTGCCGGATTGGCTTGCGGTGGTCGAGGGTGGTGGACGGTTTGGCTTGGCGATGGTTGCGGCTATGGATGTCGGTCAAAGGCTCACGGTGGGGATGGATCTTGGTCGAAGGTTGGAAGCTCGGCCATGGGTCTCGGCTTTGTTGGTTCTCGGTGATGAGGCTCACGGTAAAGGGTGGAGATGGTTTCAGTTTCGACGGTGGTGGCTAAGACTCGGCGAAGGAAGGGCTCGGTCACGGTGATGAAGGTAGTGGCTCGGTCACGGCAAGGGTGGCTCACGGTGGTGTTGATTCGGTCTCAGTAGTGTGGATCTTGGTTTGATGGTGGTTGGCTTTGGTTGAGAGAAAATGGTGAGATCTGTGAGGGAAATGGGTTCTGTTCTCGGCGGCTGCTATTTTTGGGCCTGCTATTGATCCAGTGTCGCGACGCTGAAGTTTGCTTGGCGTCGCGACGCTAGGAAATTTTGTTTTTTGGCAAAACCATGTCTTGCGACGGATAAATCCATAGGGACGCGTCCCAAGAGCCGACTCCTTACTCGGCCGTCTCTTCTGGATTGATTTTGTATCTTCATGATTTTGTCAAATTTTTATTTTGAAAATTCCCGCTTGCACTGGCTTGCTTTGTCCGGAAAAATTCCGTTTTTATTTTTCCTGCAAAACTAACACACAAAATTAAAAAGTTCACACAAAATAAAACAAATTACAACAAATTGCATGGGTTGCCTCCCTGCTAGCGCTAAATTTTTCGTCTTCAGCCAGACGTGACTGAAATCTATCTCTCAAGGAGGTTTCAATGTCATTTTGAATGTCCGATTAAAGACAATCCCATGAGCGTTGCTTTTGAAGGGTCTTTTCAAACGGTGAGGTAGCAAAAAGAATTTTGTATCATTCAGTGCTTGTGCCACCTTTTTAAACTTTGTCGCTCCAGTGGTTCCTGCAAAAAAAGAAAGAAAATCATGAGGTCTCTTATGGTGCTTGACTTGGAATGGGAGTTCCATTCTGTCAAGCTTCTGGGGGATATCTTTGATTTTGTACTCCCCAAAACAACGATTTTTCTCCTGAAAGCTCTGGATCTTTATTAAGGTGAGACATTTGCTCCTCCATTTTCTTTGCTTCTTGTTCCACCAAAGGATGAAAAGATGAGTCAGACATTAGGTCTTCATCCTCTGATTCGGGTGAATTGATTGGCTCAGTTAGATCTTCTTCAAACATGTGTGCAATGCAATCTCCAAGATCTTCTTTTTGAGGATACAGAATTCCATCCCCAATTTTTGATGCATGTTGGTATAACAAATATTCAGCTTCATCCTCGTCAGAGTCTGAATAATAGAAATCAAATCGAGACTTTGCCGGCTCGGGTTCCTGAACTGATACCTCTGGTTGTGATACTGTTGGGGTTGGTGCTCAGAGCGCCAATTCCCGTTGTATTTCTGTTAAATACTTCTGTAAAACATTATTATTATGAATAATATATGCAGTTTCTATAATATAATCTATCTTTCTATATGGTAAAGACG
This sequence comes from Zanthoxylum bungeanum, assembly GCA_019454045.1. Taxonomy (NCBI): domain Eukaryota; kingdom Viridiplantae; phylum Streptophyta; class Magnoliopsida; order Sapindales; family Rutaceae; genus Zanthoxylum; species Zanthoxylum bungeanum. The sequence goes on from SKCR01003495.1 coordinate 156,155, forward strand.
TAATGACCCGAGAATGAATTAGTCATGATACAGTGGCAAAAGCGTCGCAACGGACATGAGAAATGTCATGACGTTGTCATTCTCAGACAGTTCCTGGTCAAGGTTTACACTACTTGGTTAGTATAGTAAACCCGTTGAGACCGGTACATGTCGTATACTGGAATATATGATTCAATGGTTTCTCAATGAACCATAAGTCTTGGAGACTAGTATAGAAGTTAGGTTTTATGCGGATAAAACACTGAACGACTCACCGAGATTCTTAATAGATGGTTACACCAGCGTCAATAAGAATCTTCTTGGGTTGAGTGGCCACTTGTGATTCTTAGACTTGAGATGCCATTGTGGGCACATGAGACATCTTCTACACTTAGATGGCAGTCACGTCACCGATCTATTTAGATCAGACCTCCGTCTGTTCGTTGGGTGTAGACAGATCCTCAGGGTGTCCTATGTGTATCAAGATAGGATCCGTCAGTTCTGTGTATCAGAGCATAGGTAGTCCATATGATTAGCAATCAGAGAAAACCATGGGCCCGTGGTAAAGTTTAGAAGCTAGTTCTAAACATTCTTTTTGAGATTGCTAATAGAATAGTCGACTGGATAATCCCGATAGAGATTTGACGTTTACATCTATATCTCTGGGATTTATCCGGATACCTGTGACGGAGGAATTATACATTTGCCATGACCTCGACCTGTATGGTTCAGCGAGATTATCTGTGATCGTCATAATCTACAGGTGGATAGATTATGGACACGAAATTTGATTTCGTGACGGATATACCTGAATCTATAGAGTCTCAATAATGAAACATACTCGTAGAGCACTAGAGCAACATTAATAAATAATATTGATTATTTATGAAGTCGTTTAATGGTTAACGCAAGATACGTGCCAAAGAGACTAGATAGTCATTTACTTAACTTAATTGTTGTGTATTTATATTTAATACGATTAATTTAAATACACATTAATTAATAGTCAAAATGAGTTATTTGACTTAATATCCTAAATGAAATATTGTTTTTAATATTTAATGTAAATATTATACATATATTTGATATATTTGTATTTGATTAATTAATTAATTATTTAATGTTAAAGAATAAATTAATTAAAATATAACTATCTCCATTGAAGAAGCTAAAGGAACTTTGAGAAAAAGAAAGACAAAATTAAAAGGGCTTGGAAATTTAGTAAGTTTCTCAAACTTGCTATTAGTAAGGAATTTATTCCTTAAGTTCTAGGCTTCAATATATGATATTCTTAGGATGTTTCTTTCTTTGTTCCTTGTGTTTTTTGTTGATGGAAGTTATGGTGATTGTGAAGCATGTGTATGAAGGAAGTGTATAACTATTGTAGTAATAAACTTTCTTTTAAGGTTTTGGAAACCATGTTGCTAATCTAGAGTTATTGACCCACTCTTAAATGACCTAGATTTGATCTTGAGTTGTTTCATTGTGTTGAGACTTGGATTGGATGGAAGAATGATGATTAAAGTAATTGATTTAAACTATTTGGTCTAATTTGTCCAATTTGAGGAAATTGAAAAATTAGGGTTCATGACCAATTCCAAATTTGGGGGTTTTCATATATGTTGTGTATTTTGTGTGTATATGAGGCATATAAAGTTTCATGTTGATTGGATATCATTTGGATTGTGTCTGAAGCATGAAAGTGCAAAATGCACAAATTGGACCCTAATGGAGGCTCTCGGCCTTGAAGGAAATTTGGGGATTTTGGTTGCTTTGGTGTTTGATGTTTTGATGTTTTGAACATCATAATTTCATCTTAGAAATGATTTAGAATCATTCAAAATTGATTAGATCAATTTCGGACTAAAATGGACAAAAATACAAAGCAAGGGTATTTCGGCAAATTCACCTAAAAATGTTTTATTGAATTTTATTTCATAATTTTATTATTGGAATGTTAAATAAATATGTTTATTAATTAATTCGAGAAAAATTTTTGAAATCTGAAAATCGGAATTTCACCGCTTCCGCTGCGTTACCGGATTCACCGCCTAAAAACCCCTACAAAATGGTATCAGAGCGAGTCTGATTCTAGGCCACTTAATATGATTATCCTTTATTGAATAAATGTTTAATCATGTTTTCTTCTTGACTTATGCATGCTTATTAGGATCTAATTGGTTAGATTTAGGGTGTATGACACTTAGCGGAAAATCCCTAATTAATAAGGTTTGAATGTAATTATGTATTTGATGCATGTTATATGGTCCGTCTTGTCAATACGGTTTATGAATACTTCTTTGTGACTACATCCGAGACCGTGCCTCTGCTGTGAGGATGTAGCCGATAAAGATTTATTTATACCCGATGTATATCAGATACTAGGTAAATTCAAGTAAAAGTGGAATTTTGAACGTGCCCTAGCTGTCAGGATTACGTAAGTAACTTGAGTTTATCATTGACGAGTTTAACCTTGGTACGTCTCCTTGTGGGCCTGCCTTCGCAGAGACAACGAGAAACAGCCAGGACCGGATACTTAGGAGTCATTATTGAATGATTGACAAATGAGTTGTCTACCTGATGAATATACGTAGGCGAGACCGTGCCTCTGCTGTGAGCCGAAATATATTCACGGGGTCCACTTTTCACTATTAGTATTTAATTTAATTATAAATATTTGTATTCTGTTTTGGGATTACAGTATTGCATGATTTAGTGGGATGAGCATATTAGATAAAAAATCCATGATCTAGTTTATGCTTTTTATTATATTGAAACTGCTTAATTTCTGCTAACCGTTTTTCGTGATCTATATGATAGATTGGCGATGGCGGCACAATCCACAAATCAGTTTGCGTGTATGCTTGATGCGAACAAGCTGAAAGGCGCTGAGAACTTTGCAGACTGGGAATTGGATTTGAGGATTGTCCTCGATTCCGAAAAGCTGGGTTATGTTCTTGAGGGTCTGTTGCCCCTTGCAGTGGGTGCGGATACTTCGGAGGAGGAACGCCAAGTTTTTGAAACTTGGAAGGATGATGATTTAAGGGTTAAATCATACATCCTTAGTTCACTATCTCCGAAACTCAAGCAACAGTACTATGGTATGTTAGATTCATATAGTATGATGACGCGATTGAGACAATCGTTTGAGAACCAGGAACAAGTGATTGTTCACAAAGTCGCCATGGAATTGTTCCATGCGCTTCTTGATGAGGGGCATAGTGTTAGCCCACATGTTCTTCAGATGATCGATTTGATCGATCAATTGAGGCAACATAATCTCATCTTGAATGACATTCTCGGTAGGAGTGTCATTCTTGGTTCACTACTAGCTTCATTTCGCCAGTTCGTGATGTACTTCAACATGCACGGGACTGTCTGTACCTACCAGGAGCTACATAGGATGTTGCTCACGGCAGAAGAGGACCTTAAGAAGGGAGTAGTACCGACTCGCCCTCCTAGAACTACTTCTCTTTCGGCTTCTTCCCAAGGATGGTCCAAGGAAAGAACAAGAAAGGCAAGAAGAAGAAGAAGGCTTTTGGTCCTCAACAACATGCGAAGATTGCAAAGCCCAAAAGGGCTTATGAAGACAAATGCCACCACTGCGGCAAAGTCGGGCATTGGAAAAGGAACTGTCCTGATTACATCGCCCAGCTGAGGAGAGACAGAGCATCTATCAGGTACTTTTATTTTTCCAGTTATTGATTTATCTTTGGCTTGTGAAGCTGTTACATCCAACTGGATTTTAGATTCCGCTTGTCCCATTCATATTTGCAATTCGTTGCAGGTGCTGAAGGAAAGTAGGAAGCTGAAGCCCGGGGAGATGCAGTTGCGGTTCGGGAGTGGAGACTCTTTGGATGCAGTTGCAGTGGGAGTATGCGAGATCTCATTGCCGAATGGGACACTTTTGTTATATGACTGTCATTTTGTACCGGGATGTGTCGCTAATATTATATCACTTTTTGTATTGGATACAGAAGGCTTTTGTATTAATATTAAGAATAGTTCTTTATATTTATATGATAAAAATAATATTCAGATCCTTAGTTGTCCAAACCAGCATGGTCATTATATATTGCAAACTTCAAAAGATATATTAAATACTGGAGTTAATAAACGTAGTTTACCTGTAATTAATAATACTGAACTTTGGCATATGAGACTTGGTCACATTGGCGTTAAACGCCTTACCCAATTGGTTAGGAATGGTTTGATATCAGATCTTACATTGAATCCTATCCAACTTGTGAATCCTGTATTCAGGGTAAGATGACCAAAGCCCCATTTTCTGGTGTTTGACACCGCGCCACTAACTTACTGGAACTCGTACATTCTGATGTATGTGGTCCACTAAGTCAAACTGCTCACAGTGGTTATTCGTACTTCGTTACCTTTACCGATGATTTATCACGGTACGGTTATGTGTATTTGATGCGACATAAATCGAAAACCTTTAAAAAGTTCAAAGAGTTCCGAAATGAAGTAGAAAAACAAACTGGTATATATATATATTAAATGCCTTCGATCAGATCGAGGCGGTGAATATATGAGTGGTGAGTTCATGGATTATATGAAGGAGAATGGGATTCTCGCTCAATATACTCCTCCAGGTACACCACAGCACAATGGTGTATCTGAAAGGAGAAATCAGACTTTATTGGATATGGTCCGATCGATGTTGAGTTTCACAGATTTGCCTTATTACTTATGGGGTTACTCTCTCTTAACAGCCGCACATCTTTTGAATAAGATTCCTTCAAAGGCTGTTCCTACGACACCGTATGAGATATGGTTTGGTAGGAGACCAAATCTTAATTATATTAAGGTTTAGGGTTGTCCTGCCTATGTCAGGGTGACTCAGCAAGATAAGCTTTCACCTCGAGGGCAAAAGTTTAGGTTTGTTGGATATCCTTCGAATACGAGGAGATATCTGTTCTATGATACCGAGCATCGAAATGTGTTCGTAGCTCGCTTCGCAAAATTTCTAGAAGTAGAATTTTTGTCAGAAGGTGGTAATCATAGACAGGTTGAGCTTGATGAAGGTCAACCTGAAAACAACGAACCAACGGAGGAACCTGAAGTTCAAGTAGATGAATGACCTTCAACACACACACTCCGTAGGTCGGAAAGGGTATCTAGACCTCCTGAACGCTTGTATTTGATACAAGAAAAGAGTCTGGATGTTCTCTTAGTTGAAGAGACAGATCCTTTCACCTATAGAGAATCGATGTTGGACATCGACTCCTTGAAATGGCAAAGTGCCATGAAATCTGAGATTGACTCAATGCATGAAAATCAAGTTTGGGACTTGATTCCGCTTGCCGAAGGAATTGTTCATATCGGTTGTAAATGGGTTTACAAGAGGAAGCGCGGGCCTGACGGTAAGGTTGAAAATTACAAGGCCCGACTGGTAGCAAAAGGTTACACGCAGCGACCTGGCGTCGACTACGATGAAACTTTTTGGCCGGTAGCAATGCTTAAGTCTATCCGGATTTTGCTTTCTATAGCTGCGTATCATGACTACGAGATTTGGCAAATGGATGTCAAAACAGCTTTTCTAAATGGATTTCTTGATGAAGAAATCTATATGGAACAGCCGGAAGGTTTCACATCCAGCGAAACCTCGGGTATGGTATGTAAGCTTAAGAAGTCTATTTATGGACTTAAACAAGCTTCACGAAGTTGGAATCTTTGATTCGATGAGATTATTAGATCGTCTGGTTTTCTCAAGAATTCGGAAGAATCCTGTGTGTATCAGAAGGCCAGTGGGAGCATGGTCGTATTTTTAGTCCTATATGTTGATGACATCCTAATCATTGGGAATGATTTAGGTATGTTGCAAAGCGTGAAAGCGTACCTCTGTAAGAATTTCTCCATGAAGGACCTGGGAGAAGCTTCCTATGTTTTAGGGATAAAACTTTATAGAGATAGACAAAGGAGGCTGATTGGGTTATCCCAATCAACGTACAAATATAAGATCTTAGAACGGTATAGTTTTGGTAACTGTAAGACAGCAAACATACCGTTCAGACATGAGATACATCTTTCTAAAAAGATGTGTCCACAAACAGAAGATGAGAAGGTTAGAATGTCTAACCAACCTTATGTTTCGTATTTGGGTAGCATAATGTATGCCATGTTATGTACGAGGCCTGATATCAGTTTCGCTTTTAGCGTAACTAGTCGATATCAGTCCAATCCAGGTAATGACCATTGGATGGCCATTAAACATATCCTAAAGTATCTTAAATGTACTAAGGATAAGTTAACAGTTTATGGAGGAAACGAACTGCAGGTTAATGGGTATACAGACTTCGATTTCCAATCGAATCCCGATGATAGAAAGTCTACATCTGGATTTGTCTTTACCCTTAACCGAGGTGCAGTTTGTTGGAAGAGTTCCAAACAGGGATCGACAGCTAATTCCACCACTGAGGCGGAATATATTGCAGCTTCTGAAGCTGCAAAAGAAGCTGTGTGGATAAAGAACTTTATCACAGAATTGGGAGTTGTCCCAAGTATCGAGAATGTGATTCTGTTATACTGTGATAATACTGGAGCCATTGCGCAAGCAAAGGAATCGATGGCGCATCAGAAGTCGAAGCATGTGGAACGCAAGTACCACATCATTCGAGAGATCGTGTCGCGATGGGATATTGTCATGTGCAAGGTACCGAGTGAAGATAATGTAGCAGACCCGCTGACGAAGGCCATACCTCCGAAACTGTTTGATAAACACGTGGAGTCGATGGGTATTAGATACAATCGATATTGGCACTAGAGCAAGTGGGAGATTTTGTTGGGGTTGGTGCTCAGAGCGCCAATTCCCGGTTGTATTTCTGTTAAATACTTCTGTAAAACATTATTATTATGAATAATATATGCAGTTTCTATAATATAATCTATCTTTCTATATGGTAAAGACGTAATGACCCAAGAATGATTAGTCATGATACAGTTGCAAAAGCGTCGCAACGGACATTGAGAAGTATCATGACGTTGTCATTCTCAGACAGTTCCTGGTCAAGGTTTACACTACTTGGTCAGTATAGTAAACCGTTGAGACCGGTACATGTCGTATACTGGAATATATGATTCCAATGGTTTCTCAATGAACCATTAGTCTTGAGAGACTAGTATAGACGTGTAGGTGTTTATAGCGGATAAACACTGAATGACTCACCAAAGATTCTTAATGGATGGTACACCAGCGTCAATAAGAATTGAGACCGGTACATGTCGTATACTGGAATATATGATTCCAATGGTTTCTCAATGAACCATTAGTCTTGGAGACTAGTATAGACGTGTAGGTGTTTATAGCGGATAAACACTGAACGACTCACCGAAGATTCTTAATGGATGGTACACCAGCGTCAATAAGAATTGAGACCGGTACATGTCGTATACTAGAATATATGATTCCAATGGTTTCTCAATGAACCATTAGTCTTGGAGACTAGTATAGACGTGTAGGTGTTTATAGCGGATAAACACTGAACGAATCACCGAAGATTCTTAATGGATGGTACCACCAGCGTCAATAAGAATCTTCTTGGGTTGAGTAGCACTTGTGATTCTTAGACTTGAGATGTCATTGTGGGCACATGAGACATCTTCTACACTTAGATGGCAGTCACGTCACCGATCTATTTAGATCAGACCTCCGCCTGTTCGTTGGGTGTAGACAGATCCTCAGGGTGTCTAATGTGTATCAAGATAGGATCCGTCAGTTCTGTGTATCAGAGCATAAGTAGTCCATATGATTAGAAATCAGATAAAACCATGGGCCCGTGGTAAAGTTTAGAAGCTAGTTCTAAATATTCTTTTTGAGATTGTTAATAGAATAGTCGACTGGATAATCCCGATAGAGATTTGACGCTTACATCTATATCTCTGGGATTTATCCGGATACCTGTGACAGAGGAATTATACATTTGCCATGACCTCGACCTGTATGGTTCAGCGAGATTATCCGTGATCGTCATAATCTACGGGTGGATAGATTATGGACACGAAATTTGATTTCGTGACGGATATACCTGAATCTAGAGATTCTCAATAATGAAACATACTCGTAGAGCACTAGAGCAACATTAATAAATAATATTGATTATTTATAAAGTCGATTAATGGTTAAACGCAAGATACGTGCCAAATAGACTAGATAATCATTTACTTAATTGTTGTGTATTTATATTTAATACTTGATTAATTTAAATACACATTAATTAATAGTCAAAATGAGTTATTTGACTTATATCCTAAATGAATATATGTTTTTAATATTTAATGTAAATATATACATATATTTGATATATTTGTATTTGATTAATTAATTAATTATTTAATTGTTAAATGATTAAATTAATTAAAATATAAATATCTTATATTATGATATTTAAAGTAAATGATGTTAGTTGCAATTGTTGACTTAAATAAATATCTAGAAAGTAGTTTTAGATATTTGTATTAAGATAACAAATGCATTTGAAATGAAAAATGAAATGAAAAACTTGAATTTCCATGGCTTGTAAATTCGGCCAAGGCTTAATTTGCACAAGTATAAATTGTTTTCATTTGCTTTTCATTTGGTTAACCTAATACATTTCACAAAACATAAATCTCCATTGAAGAAGCTAAAGGAACTTTGAGAAAAAGAAAGACAAAATCAAAAGGGCTTGGAAATTTAGTAAGTTTCTCAAACTTGCTATTAGTAAGGAATTTGTTCCTTAAGTTCTAGGCTTCAATATATGATATTCTTAGGATGTTTCTTTCTTTGTTCCTTGTGGTTTTTGTTGATGGAAGTTATGGTGAAGTGTGAAGCATGTGTAATGAAGGAAGTGTATAACTATTGTAGTAATAAACTTTCTTTTAAGGTTTTGGAAACCATGTTGCTAATCTAGAGTTATTGACCCACTCTTAAATGACCTAGATTTGATTTTGAGTTGTTTCATTGTGTTGAGACTTGGATTGGATGGAAGAATGATGATTAAAGTAATTGATTTAAACTATTTGGTCTAATTTGTCCAATTTGAGGAAATTGAAAAATTAGGGTTCATGACCAATTCCAAATTTGGAGGTTTTCTTATATGTTGTGTATTTGTGTGTGTATATGATGCATATAAAGTTTCATGTTGATTGGATATCATTTGGATGTGTCTTGAAGCATGAAAGTGCAAAATGCACAAATTGGACCCTAATGGAGGCTCTCGGCCTTGTGAAGGAAATTTGGAGATTTTGGTTGCTTTGGTGTTTTGATGTTTTGAACATCATAAGTTCATCTTAGAAATGATTTAGAATCATTCAAAATTGATTAGATCAATTTCGGACTAAAATGGACAAAAATACAAAGTAAGGGTATTTCGGTAAATTCACCTAAAAATGTTGTATTGAATTTTATTTCATAATTTGATTATTGGAATGTTAAATAAATATGAAATCTGAAAATCGGATTTTCACCGCTTCCGCTGCGTTACCGGATTCACCTAAAACTTTTGAAATCTGAAAATTGGATTTTCACCGCTTCCGCTGCGTTACCGGATTCACCCCTTAAAAACCCCTACAGATACTGCTCAGCCTCCTCCTCTGTTGAAGTGTCATTATGAAATGATTGGTACTCAAAGGCTTCATCAGTGTCATTAGAAAATGGTTCTTGAGGTATGTAGCTCTGGTTTTCTATTAATTATCTGATCTGATCTGTCATTCTCTGTATGGATTCTGTGTTACTCTGAATTTGTGCATCAAATCGAGCTCCATGTTCTTTGAACATGTGAATCGATTGATCTTCCTTAGATGGTTCTGGTTGTTGGTAAAGATCAAAGGTAGATGGTGGATAAGATGGAAAATGTGGCTTTGTGAAATGTGATGGCTCATCATACCATGAAGGATTCTGATAGTTCTGCCACCCTAAATTGTAGTTGTACTTGCAATAATCGCTTGGGTGGTTACCATTACATGTCACATCTCCCCATTGAGTTCTGTTGAGCAAATGTAGTATTACTTGGTTCTGACATCCAATGATAGTCATTGGGTTGTACAACAGGCCTAAGAAAATCGGACTGTTGCTCCCAGATTTGGGGTGTATCTTCTTGTAACGCTCGTAATCTCTCAATCTCCCAGTAGTGTTCCATTGTTCAATCACCTGAAAATACAATAAAGAAATAAAAATTACAGATAAAGATAAAGAAAATTAGATACAAGTAAATTGGATAGCTTCAAAATTAACAACTCAAGAAATATAAGTCCCCGGCAACGGCGCCAAAAACTTGACCGGCGTAAACACACACGTATAACGCAAGCGCACGTATTGTTCAAGTAGTATAAAATATCGATCACACGAGGACTTAATTCCTATTGTTGTTATTAATTATTGATACTATTTCTTTACAGGTATCTAATTATAGGGAGAATGGAATTGATTGCTTTTGGTTGGTTGAATGTGGTTTTGCAAAAATAAAATAAAAACAGACTCAAAAGAAAATACTAATGAAAATAAAATAAAAGACTCAAAGATCTAAGGTCGTGACTCCACACAATATTATTAGAAGATGAATTGATTCTCTTATTTATGTGTAATAAATTAATTTGCTAACCTGGAACACAACAATATGCAAAAGCCTCTGTCGATGGTCAGACGCAAATACCCAGTATAACCCAATTGGACCATATTCCTATGTCAACCAAATTACCTGGATTCATTAAGATTAAGTTCCAATTATGGCTACCCACGCCCGATAGGTATATGTCTATCCTGTAAGGAAATCTATTAAAGGGTTATCTATCCTCAAGGAAGATCGTGAGCTATTGAATCTAAGGCTGAAACCTAAAATCCTTATGTCTAGTTCATTTTAGATTTACCCCATCAATCTTATTAATAGCCAGTTAACAAGACGCATTAAGCTTAAGACTCAATAAACAAACTAAAGAACTACCTATAAAAAGAAAATCAATTATTAAGTGTGTGTATTGTGTTTCATCACTTCCCTAGAATAAAAATAAAATGCTGGGGGTTGGGGATCCACTTTTACTATTTATAATTTAGATATCTCCCTTAATATAATACAGAAATTAAACATGATATTACCGACCAGCCATAAATGTGGTATTCCTTATTAAGTCAAATTAAGTCCGACCAGCCATAAAGGCGGTAATAGTATTTGAACATAAACCAGCCATATAGGCGGTAATTACCTGTCACCTAAAAACCAGCCATATAGGCGGTGCCACATTATGTCAAAGAAATAAAACCAGCCATTAAGGCGGTAATATTTTATATTTTGAATTATAATTTCCATATTATATTTAAGGGAGATTAATCTAAATTAAAATAAAAAAGGCTTCACCTTATCCCCAGCAGAAAATTAACTACAAAACATTAAAGAAAGGTAGAAGAAGAATTACTACTATTACTGAAAATTAAAATACATAAATTAAAAATAATATTTATATATACAAAAATAGATGCTTCCTATAAAACCAGGGAAAAATTCCCAAGGAAAGCACACTAAATGAAGTGACGAAGAGACGAATTTATAGGCAAAATCTGGTTCCGGCGTCGCGACGCCAAGAGGTCACGCGTCGCGACGCCCGATACAGTAACTTGGTCATACGCGGCTTTGACCATGCGGCTGTCGGCAACAATAATTGTGACACGTGTCACGCACTGATTCGTCGGCTCAGATTCTTATCCGATGACGTGGCACTGTTCATGACGTCATTGCTTACGTCACGCTAATGTGTGGAGGGCGATTGTTGGCACCGTTAGATCGCGACACGTGGCACTGGCGCACATTAGCATCTCCGTTGTGATGGCGACACGTGGCACGGCGCAAGATAGCATGATCGGTGCACGTTAGCAAGCGGTGCATGTTAGCAAATTTTCTGATTGGTCCATGTGTCCACGGCGCACATTAGTAATTTTGGCGCATGCTGGGCGTCGCGATACGTAAGGCTTCAACGTCGCGACGCTGAAATGACGATTTTGCCCAATTTTGTCCATTTTGCCCCAAAATTGTCTCCAATGCTTCCTAAACTTTATTTATCTACAAAATAACACAAAACACATCAAAATATTCACAAAACTCAAGAAACTATACAAAATATTAGGATAAATGAGTGAGAAATAGTGATATAAATACCACTCATCACTATCATACTTCCATAAGTATCTTATACTTATATATATGAGAACTATATCGTTAAGCTTCCATAACGCGCACAAGTGCAATACTAGTCCATTCCGCATTATCGATGTCCAGTCTCAATAATACTACGACTATGGATATTTAATGTTTAAACCATTCGTGGATTAATTCTGTCTCATATCTTATTAATCTGGAACTAATCATAAGGACTTTTATCATTTATATATCAAAGTAATCTAATTACAAAATGATAAAATAGCAATTTCATTTGTCACATAGTTAATTTGTACAAAAACCACAATGTCTTATACAAATAGTGCTGCTATTGGTCATAATTGTCCAACAATCTCCCACTTGGCTCATAGCCAATCACTCAAGTATCTAACTGATGAGTGGTAAATGTATCACTATGTCCCACTCATTTGACCTAATATTGTGTATATATTCTTGACTTTTATGAATATTTTGATGTGTTTTGTGTTATTTTGTAGATAAATAAAGTGTCAGGACATTCTGGAGGTGATTTGGGGCTAAAATAGTGAAAATGACAAAAATGGAAAAATCATCATTTTGCGCGTCGCGATGCGCAAGCCTTCTGTGTCGCGACGCCTAAGGTGCGCCGCTCCATGATAACATGCGCCGAGGACACGTGTCATAATCTGAGAAGTTTGACTTTGCTAACATGCATTGTGCCACGTGTCAACATCACAGCCCATTTGCTAACGCGCGCCGTGCCACGTGTCATCATCCTATGGTGCCGACAATCACCATCGCCACATGTCGCTACGTGTCACCCCACTTGTCAGCCACGTCATCGCCATGTCAGCAGAAGACCAGTCAACTTTTCCATGTCACCGCCACATCATCATCAACCAATCAAAACGTGCCACGTGTCATAATCCTAGGTGCCGACAATCATCATCGACGCTAAAATATGCCTGCCACGTGTCAACATCTCAGCGAATCATGCTAACATGCGCTAGGACACGTGTCCCATCACATGCTACCGACAATAAAAATTCAACCGCCGACGTAAATATGACATGTGTCACGATCTCGCGCAGCCAATCCGATAAGTGCCAATGATCTAAGCGCGCCGCGACGAACAGGGCCAATCTGTTAGACATTATGTCCCATAGCGTCACTGTTTGTAAATGATATTGTATTATTGTACAAAATTAACTATGTGATAATGAAATTGCCTTTTGCCGTTTTGTAATATTATTTACTTTGATATATAAATGGCGAAAGTCCATATGATTAATACTGGATTGAGATGATATGAGACAGTATCAATCCATAAAGGTTTAATCATTAAATATCCCTAGTCGGAGTATTATCGAGATCGGACATCGATAATGCGGAATATACTAGTATTGCGCTTGTGCACGTTGTGAGGGCACAACGGCATAGTTCTCATATATTAAGTATTGGATACTTATGCAAGTGCGATAGGAGGTTGTGTTTTACCGATGGTACGGAAAACAGCTTCGCTCTGGATAGACCCCGCGGAATCCCATGGTAGTATGTCTGCGTGTCTATGGGAGGCCGCATCAGGGTAGGTGTATATGGTCTTAACCTGAGACTTACATCGCTAGTACTTGCGACAATCGGTAAACTTTGGTTTTGGTGGTTGGGGACCTTAACCGGTTCTGTGTACACCTCTTCTGGGTTTATCGAGAATCGTAGTGTACTGGATGTGATGTCGAGATGGAAGTATCACTTCAGACATATGGAGGTGATGATCACGCAGGACACAGAACTAGTACTCTATAAAAGGTGCAACCGTCGGGACAATATGACCAGGTCAGGACTGTCCGATTTAAAGAGACTAGTTGCTTGATGTCCGATATATGTTTCGTACGGGGCAGACACATTTCCAGCCCCAGGCCTAACATGTGATCGTCCGATACTGGATCGATGTACGCAATACTACGGTATACTACGCTTGATATAGATCTTATATTCCTATAAGAATATTTCTGAGAATTGGGTAGGCATGGCGCTTTGCTAGAAGCCAACCTTGTCTTGTGAATCGGTAAAAATGTAGTACGAGGTACGTACGTGTTCGGATTATCCGACGACCGTATTTACTGCCAACATATCCGGAGATCTCTTGGGTCGCTTCCCGAAGATTCACCAATGACGTATGATTCAAACTCGATTAATCTGGATTAATTACGGAGAGACTTTATCTTGGATAAAGTACTATACATAGAGAGAGAATGATTAATTTGGAATTAATCGTAAAATTATTATATTCGATATAATAATCGAAATTCGATTTCGACGCGAAATTGAAATTAGATTTTAATTCGGGCAAACGAGTTAATTTAGAATTAATTCGTTAACGACGTAAATAATAATTTCGCTAGGCGCAATTATTTATTTAAATTCGATTTAATTAGCGTCGCGACGTAAGTTCGGTATTTCAGAAATATCGAACCCGAACACGTGAGTGCACGTGGGCCCACTTTCATTGGAAACGTGTGGGGCCCATGACACATGTAATATTATGCATTATTTAACTCTAATGCATTGCATGGAGATAGTGTACAATGCACTCAATGGTTTTGCATGGAATTGAGTGTTTGACACTCCAAGCCATTGCATGATTTGTGTCATAAGTTTATTATTAATTTAATAAATATTATGGCATAAATATAAATTGATTTTTTGTAACAAAAATCATTCAACTCTCCTCTCTCTCACATTGCCGAAACTACATGCAGTTTTGGGCTCTCCATTTCTTCAATTTTTGTGGCAAGATTTGAAGAAGTTGTGCATTCAAAATCACAACAAAAGCTAGCACCTTCAAGGGATCATACATAGGTGATATGGGAAACTAATGCTTGAGCTTGGAAGGATCAAACTCGACTTGGAGTCCCTCTTTTCTTCTTGGCCGAGAGCTTCACTGCACAAGGGAGGAATTTCGCATCATCTTAGCATCCATTTTCAAGTATTGTGAGTATGATTCCGCCATAATTCAATTAATTCATTCATGTATTTATATATTTTGCTTGTTCTTGTTGATCTTGGGGCTTGGTAATAGAAACCAACAATGGTATCAGAGCTTAAAGAGCATGCAAATATATTAGGATGTTATTTGGGGAAAATTGTATGAAGCATGATTTGATGAGTTTGCTTGATTAAATATGCTTAGATGTATGTTATTTAGATTATACATCATCAATTTCATGGAAAATAAATTAGATTAATTTTTCCAACCCAAATGAGGCTTGGCCGAATACATGCAAGCATATGGACTAGATGATTTTTTAATTTTAAGACATTAGATGACTTGAAACAATATGGAATGATGATTTGTAACTCGATTGGATTGAAAACGAAATCGGAACCATTTTAATCACCTTGGCCGAATCACCTTGGCCGAATGGTTAGTTGGGCTTAATTTTGAATTGGGCCTAAAACTATTATATTTGGACATAATGGGCTTGGTTGGGCCAAGTAGATTTGGACCATTTGGATTGGATCCAAATGGGCCTAAATCACACATTTAAGCCCAAATATAATAAATGGGCTTTTATGTTTAATTGGGCCTTATGGGCTTGATATTGATTTTATGGCATATGAGGGTGATTCCTTATTGGGCTTGGTAATTGGGTTTGACCCATACATTGACCAAAACCCAAGCCTAAAGAAATCAATTGAAAGCCCATCGGACTTTAATTAAACGGACATTAGATGTTAGTTGGGCTTTGAGACCCGATTGTATTAGATTTGGAATCTAAGTTATAAAAGCACAATAAAAGTGTAAATATTTAATTTAGAATTAAATAATAGGATTAGTATTGAATACGACTTAAATTGGATTTAACGAGTAGTTCGATATAATTCGTGAATTCATACTATAAGTATTTATTCTCAAATTAATTGTTTGAACATTGTATTGTCACCTAATTAAAGACTAATTAATTGGATTTGATTGGTTGTATAACATGCCTTGAATGAATGAATGTGGATGTGATGTATGAATAATGTATATCGGATGGATATTAGAAGGGAAGGGTAATTTTAGAAATTATTGTAAATTTAGAATTTATAAATTGGACCTGAGTGTCCAGCCTTTCTCTTATTGTCTCTTTGTATTCTCTTCTCACCTAATTCCCCTCAATGTAAATGAGGTTTCTCTTATTGTATTATGTAATTGGGTAAGAGTAGAATAGTGCTAGCGGGGAGAGGAAAGTGAGTGATTTGTTCTAGGAACAAGTTGTTGTTCATATCCATCTGTATATCGCTATTACTTTACTTTACGCGCTTTATCATGTTTTAGAAGCATGCTTAAGGGTGTATGATGATGAGACCTAACAAAGATAAATTAATTGGTTGCCAATTACGCGAAAAATCCCTCAAACAATATTAAGCGATTTTCCTTCCATTGAATGATTCTTGTTTAAGATCCGAAGTTGGCATTGGTTTGTTTGGCCAAAGTCAAGACCTTTGTCAATCAAGGATGTACTTGAATCATGAGAGTTTTGTTGCATATCGGTGTCTTGTCCAATTCGTGATTTTTATTGGCCAAAGTCAAGATCACTTTTTGTCCAATGACATTGATTACGAAACTTTCCTCGTCAATGGGTCCCGCTTAACTAGAATCATTAGGTTTGTTTTTGCCAAAGCCAAGGCCTAGATGATTCGGAGGATAGGGTTAGGAAAATGTAATGGATACATTGACATTATACATATGTTTCGGACTTGGATGTCCACCTAACCGGATCTAGGAATTGGATGAGATCCAATTGATCATAGAGATCTACCTAAGTTAAATAGCATACAGCTTTTATTGGCCAAAGTCAAGGTTGTGTGTTATTTAACGGGATCCTAGCCCACTAGGAAATGCGATTTCCCGAGTTCTCCACAAGAGGGTTAGAGACTTGAAGAAAATAGTGGGAGGCTATTATTGAATTTGCAATTTCGTTCAGATACTTAGCCTTACGCGTCTTTCAAAATTATTTCGTCAATATTTTAATAATTAGTTGGACGAATATATTGTTATTTTGCTTGTAACAGTTTGACTGTACCCATAACATCGTTGACTTTATAGTTGGACTATAGTTGTCAAGATGACTGGCAAGGGTAATGTCCGCGACATAATCATGGGCGATAATGTCTTCAAAGGGACAAACTTTGCCGACTGGGAAATGAACCTCAAGATAGTGCTTGGGGCTGAGAGGGTGCTGTATACTATTCAGAGACCTCTCCCGCCTAAACCCACTGAGCCACTGGAGCTAGAGTTATGGAAGACTCATAGTGACGATTGTGACCAAGCTCAGTCAGTTATGCTAGCTGCAATGACCCAGCATTTCAGATGCCAGAACAGGGACTTGGATCCCTATAACATGATGGCAAGATTGCGTGATCTCCACTGCACCAACAAGGGATGGAGAGGTACGAGCTAGTAAGGAAACTCTTCCGCTCCGGATGACAGACGGCGCATCAGTTGAGGCCCACGGGACTCAAATGATCGCTGACATAGATGAGTTAGCCAAGATGGGCATTGTCTTGGAGGCAGATTTGACGATTGATATGCTATTACAATCGCTACCCGATATTGGAAACAAATCATCATCAACTATAGTTGATGGACACTGACGACACTCTTGGAGAGTTGTTGTCCGTGCTGAAGGAGTCCGAAAAGGAACTCCTAAAGGGGAGCAAGCGCGAGGCGCATTATGCATCGACCTCTCATGCACCAAGGGCTGGGCCCAAGGCAATTGGAGGTGCGAGGAAGAAGAAGTTCAAGAACAAGGGCAATGGCAAGTTGACAGTGGCTTCTAGAGGTCACTGGAAACGTGACTGCCGAATGGGCAAAGGGCAGAGGGAGGATATGTAGACAACAGAAACTGGACGACGCTGTTCTAGGCTCGCGGCCTAGTCGGGAAATATGAAATAACATGGAGTCGCCACCCGGTGTGAACCGGGACAAAGATTTAAGGCCGCACTCACCCCTCGCAGGAGAAGACCTCAAACCGTTGGGTTCGGAATGGTCTCTTACTTTATGTCACTTGTAATGTTTGTGATTTGTATGATATTAACCAAGTCTACTTAGCATGCATGCTCAAGGATACTTAGATCTAACATGCTTTCATCCAAATAATTCCACGCAATATATCACAACGAGTACATTAAATCATTACATTAACATGCATAAATCATTACCCAAACACATCATAAACTAATAACATGCATAAAGGACAACCTAAACATGTTTTAACAAATAAATAGCAAACTAAACAAAATCATGCTTTAAATAATAAACGAATAACCTAAAGGCTATAACATGCTCAAATACAAATTCGGATGAGACGAGATATGTGTATCTTAAGTGGTACGTGGCATTGTATCCCGAGTGCAGACCGCACTACCGTCCATTCGGAATCGGCTACGGAATTTACGTCCGGGTTTCCATCCGATATACCACAAGCAATAACACATATTCCATTCATCCGAAATCACATCACATACGAACAAATTCCAAACAACATGCCAAACTGACTATTCAAGCTAAACACATTCTCTACGTCATTATTCCATACGAATAAATTACATGCCTCTTAATTCACTAATCCATACAAATAAAACAAATTACATGCTTCTAATTCATTAATTCATGCGAATAAAAATAACAAATTAACTAAGAAATAAATGATGATAAATAAAATAGGTGCCCTCAGGTCTTACCTTTTAGTCGCTGTCCGGGGGAGTGCGTTCCGCGGTGCCGGAAGGAAGGGGTTATCATTCCACTGTTCTCACTGATGCGATTTTTCCGCTGTTTTGTCCGGGTTCGTCGTTTTCAATGTTTTGTCCGTTTTCAACGGATCCGCTGTTTCTGCCGTTTTCACTGTTGTTTTCACTCATGATTTTTCTGTACTTTTCTGTTATTTTCACTTGCTGTTTTCTCTCTCTTTCAACTCAAATTCTCTTTCTCTCTCTTGGTTATTTTTTGGTCACTGTCAGTGTGCATGTGTAGTGTAGTTAGGGGGCTGTCATTGTGGCTGGTTTTAGGGGCTGTACTGGCGTGAGTTGAAGCTGATCAGAAAGGGGGTACTTTAGGTACAGTCTGGAGTTATTTGTGGGGGGTGGGGCGTTGTGTTGTGTTGTTGCGTTGGTTTGGTTGGCAGTAACGTGAAGCTGCTGAGTGGAAAGGGTTGTGCCGTGAAGAGTCCCGTGATGATGATGTGATGATCATCAGTGTTTGTTGATTCATGATGATCCATGGAGGGGTTCTCGGTCAGTGCAGGTCTGAGGGGGGGGCGTAGGTGGTGTGAAGGGTTTTTCTTATCTATCCTTGATGATGAAGACGAGAAGGTCATGGAGCGTGTAGTTTATGGTCGTGTAATGAGGCAGAGAGCTGTGCTCGTGGATCATGTCGTTGATGAAGGTTCCAGTGGGTTGCCATGGCTCGGCGGAGAGGATGATCCAGGGCTTGTATGGCCGAGCAAATGATCTCCTTCATAATCTAGGGTTGATCATGTTGAAGCTGAATGATGAAGAGTGTTGGTGATGATGATTAGAGATGAGAACGATGATGGAGGTTGAGAGCTGTGTGCTGAGTGTCTCGGCAGCCCCTGAAGAGTGTCTCAGTTGCCGAAGATGAAGGTGATGAGTGTTTGGGGTTCATGGTCTGGTGATCTTCTTTACAAGTGCATAAGGACTGATGAATGGCCAGAAGGGCTGCTGTTAGGGTTTGTGTTATCAATGGAAGTGTGGTTTCATGGCTGAAGGGTGATGATGCCGAGCTGTGATGAGGATGCAGAGAGGGTGATGGTTCGATCAAGATGATTGATGATGATTTGTTGCTGTTAATGGCGTTGAAGGATGAAGCCGAGAGGAGTTGTGTATGTTCCTGGAGATGGTGAGTAGTTTCTGGTTTGATGATTGAAGAAGATGATGGAGATGAATTGATGGTTCACGTCCAGGTGATGAGAAGGGTTGTTTTGGTTTCGGCAGTGGCCGAGATTGGTCCAGGGTTGTGCAGTTTCAGTGTGAATGGAGAAGAAGAGTCATTGATGAGCTGATGACCGTTTGGATGATGAGATAGATCATGATGATGAAGTCGTGGATCACCTGATTGAAGGAGAAGAATGAGGCATCCATTTAGCAAATTCGGTGATTGATGAAGGGAGAAGATGACAAGAAACAAATCGGTGGAGATTGAAGGTGCATGTGGGAGGCTTGACAAAAGGTGGCAGTGTTGATGAATTATTAATTATTTGTTGGTGGTGTTGTTTATTTTGGCTTTTGTTGTGGTTGTGAAGGTTATTTGTTTATTTGATTTGTGTATGTGTTGTGAAAGACGTGTGGGGGTGGAAATATTTTAGTTTAATTTTGTTATTTTGTTAAAATTATTATTTAATTGGTTGGTAATTTTAATGGCTTAATTTAGTTCAAATTAATTTAATTGGTTGGTGAATTTTAATTTTGCATGGAAGTTAGAGAGAGAAAAGGTGTGAAAAAGAGTGAGGAAAAGGTTCCGAGCGAAGGATGATTCTGAAAATGGAAAAGGCAACGACGAACCCGAAGCAAACGAGCGAATAAAATCCACAAAACGTCAATTCTTGACTTTCCCTTTCCGACGGCCGCTTTCCCGACTTCCGCGACTTCCACGACATGAAAAGGTAGTGCCTCCTACGAGACTCGTCATTGGGCATGATATGCAAAATGCAGTGTCTACAGTCGCCCCCACTTTGATGGGACTTGTGTAATGTGTGACAATGACAGTTCAATCAAAGTTACGTGCAATGCATTTTTACTTACCTGGCTTGCCAGCTGCCACCTGACTTACCTGTTACTCGAACTGAGTTGATGTTGCAGTGGACCTCGATCCTGGGACGCATCCCAATACCTGCAACCGACAACGGGGGCACCTCGACCCTGGGCACCTCGACCCAATACCGCTGCAAATAGGGACTTCGCCCTTGAAATGATGATGTGTAGTGGGCACCTCGACCCTCAAACTGATGATGTAGCGGGCACCTCGACCCTGGGCACTTCGACCCGGACTACAACTGACAACGGGGGCACCTCGACCCTGGGCACCTCGACCCAATACCGCTGCAAATAGGGACTTCGCCCTTGAAATGATGATGTAGTGGGCACCTCGACCCTGGGCACTTCGACCCGGAACTACAACTGACAACGGGGGCACCTCGACCCTGGGCACCTCGACCCAATACCGCTGCAAATAGGGACTTCGCCCTTGAAATGATTATGTAGTGGGCACCTCGACCCTGGGCACTTCAACCCGGAACTACAACTGACAACGGGGGCACCTCGACCCTGGGCACCTCGACCCAATACCACGCATGCAATGCTGCAAATAGGGACTTCGCCCTGAATATGATGATGTGGAGCCTCGCTCCCAAGCTGATATGATATGGGCCTCGCCCTCAAGCTGATAAAAGATGTGGAGCCTCGCTCCCAAGCTGATATGATATGGGCCTCGCCCCAAACTGATACTGATGTGGGCCTCGCCCCAAACTGATGTGGGCCTCGCCCAAACTGATACTGATATGGGCCTCGCCCAAACTGATACTAACATGGGCCTCGCCCAAACTGATACTGGTATGGGCCTCGCCCCCAAGCTGATGATGATGTGGAGCCTCGCTCCCAAGCTGATATGGGCCTCGCCCCCAAGCTGATCAAGATGTGGAGTCTCGCTCCCAAGCTGATATGATATGGAGCCTCGCTCCCAAGCTGATATGGGCCTCGCCCCAGATGATGATGATGTGGAGCCTCGCTCCCAAGCTGATATGGGCCTCGCCCTCAAGCTGATGATGAAGATGTGGAGCCTCGCTCCCAAGCTGATATGATATGGGCCTCGCCCCAAACTAATACTGATGTGTGCCTCGCCCCCAAACTGATATGGGCCTTGCCCCCAAAACTGATGTTGATGCTAATGCTGATGTGGGCCTCGGCCTTGAGACTCATCCCCGAAACTGATACTGATGTGGAGCCTCGCTCCCAATCTGATATGGTGTGGAGCCTTGCCCCCAGACTGATAAAGATATGGGGCTTCGCCCCCAAGCTGATATGGGCCTCGCCTCCAACTGACACTGATATGGAGCCTCGCTCCCAACTGATACTGATATGGAGCCTCGCTCCCAATCTGATACTGATGTGGAGCCTCGCTCCCAATCTGATACTGATGTGGAGCCTCGCTCCCAATCTGATACTGATGTGGAGCCTCGCTCCCAAACTGATACTGATGTGGAGCCTCGCTCCCAAGCTGATATGGGCCTCGCCCCCCAAGCTGATGTGATGTGAAGCCTCGCTCCAATTCTGATACTGATATGGAGCCTCGCTCCCAATTTGATACTGATGTGGAGCCTCGCTCCCAATCTGATACTGATGTGGAGCCTCGCTCCCAATCTGATACTGATGTGGAGCCTCGCTCCCAATCTGATACTGATGTGGAGCCTCGCTCCTAATCTGATACTGATGCTGCTGCAGGCCTCGGCCTTGGGACTCATTCCTGAAACTGATACTGATGCCGATGTGGGCCTCAACCCTGGGACTCGTCCCAAAAACTGATACTGTAACAGATGTGATGTAGGCCTCGGCCCTGGGACTCATCCCTGAACTGCTGATAATGATGTGGGCTTCAACCCTGGGACTCATCCCCGAAACTGATACTGTGTCTTCATACTAGGAGTGTCGTACCTGGCAGAACTGATCTGATGTCTCCATACCCGGAGTGTCGTACCTGGCAGAGCTGATCTGATGTCTCCATACCCGAAGCGCCGCACTCGGCAAAACCGATTCTGACAAAGATATGGGCCTCGCCCGCAGAGTGTCATACCCGGCAAAGACTGATAGTGATGTGGGCCTCAACCCGCATAGTGTCATACCCGGCAAAGACTGATAATGATGTGGGCCTCAACCCGCAGAGTGCCATACCTGGCAAAGACTGATTATGATGTGGGCCTCGACCCGCAGAGTGCCGTACTTGGCAAAGACTGATTATGATGTGGGCCCCGCCCTCTGAACGGCATACCCGGCAGATACTGATCATGAACTGATGTGGACTTCGCCCTCAGAATGCCATACGCGGCTGATACTGATCCTGATGTAATATGGGCCTTGCCCCTTGAATGCCATTCCCGGCGGAAACTGTTCTGAATTGATGTGGGCCCCGCCCCCAGGCTGACATACCCAGCTGATACTGATCCGGAACTGATGTGGGCCCCGCCCTCTAAACGCCATACCCGGAAAATACTGATACTGAACCGATGTGGGCATCGCCCTCACGTTGAGATAGGCCTCGCCTTCAAACTGATACTGATGTGGGGCTTCGCCCCCAAGCTGATATGAGGCTTCGCCCCTAAGCTGACATGATATTCTATTTCACACATTACATCACTTCTCACGAGATAATCTTTGATAGATAGACATATCTTATCCTCAACGAATGCTTTCGCGTCGAAACCGAAGAACCTTCAAAGTACTCGACATACCCAAACCCAATCATCTGAACAGGTGATCTGAGCTAGACCCCATGTGTGTGTGTGCCAAGGCTCTTTCGCAGCTTAGTCCTTAAGTAAGCCAACTTGGTGATTTCGTTTCAGAGAATCGAACCAGTGGGTCTAACCAACCTGGATGTCTTAATCACATTCTGTGATTACTTCAGCATACTCAACATGATATGGTCTTCATCTTTTTTCTTTTGTCTCTTTCTTTTCATTTTCTTTTTTTTTTTTTCAATTTTTTTTCTTTTTCTTTTCTTTTTCTTTTTTTTTTTTTTTTTTTCTGACACACCTACCCTTTAAGGTAGCATTTCTCCTCATGGTGGTCCTAATACTCGCCCATGGGTAGCTTCACGCTTATCGGTTATAGGCGGTCTATTTTTTTTTTTTTTTTCTTTTTATTTCAGAGACTTTTATTTTTATTTCCAACCATATCATATATTATAGCATCAGCAAACCAGGGTGGACACCCAGGCAAACGGTCATTCACCAATCCATCATCTCTTCAACTAGTCACCTCGCCAACCACTCAGGCTTCTACTGCTAGGATCCCGTAAGCAAGTGCTCACGAGTCTAGCTGAGATCAATCCATTCAGAATACCGGACGAGAGCACGTCTCGCACTTATCGTTTCTAAAGTTTCTCCCAACAGCAAACAATGTCATCACCGGACATACGTCTGCCTATCAAAAACTTCTCTCACACTCATTTTTCTCTTCTTCTTCTTTTTTTTTTTTTTCTTTCTTCTTTTTTTTTCTTTTTCGTCTTTTTTTTTTTTTTTTTTTCACTCATTTTTTTTTCATAATTAAAATGAAATACAAACTTTTCAAATAAAACATAAACTTTCAAATAGGCCTTGGGATATCTGGTCAGCGGGGAACCTCACCGATTCAGATCAATGTCCAGTCTGCGTTTCTTGCTTGGATCACTGTCAGTCCAGTCCAATTTGGAGATGATGGGGTCGAGCTTCGGTTCAAATGCTAGGATCTGGTCAATCAGCTCTTCCGCATTTGTTGCAGTCAAGAAAATGTCTTCCACAGATTTGGTGATGAATTCATGTCTCTTGGCTTCCGCAAGAAACACAAACAGGAAATCGAAGAAGTGCTCAACATTAAGCAGCCCAATGGGCTTCCGGTGAACGTTCAGGTGTGCCCATGACGCCACTGTGAATATTTCTTCGAATGTGCCAAGTCCACCTGGTAATGCAATGAACGCATCTGCAGTATTAATCATTTCATGGAGTCGTTCAGACATACCTGATACAATGCGCTCGTCTCCATTTGTTGGCCCGATTAACTGTTCATCTGCCAAAGGTCTCGGGATGATTCCCAAAACAGGACCGCCACCATCTTGAACGGCTTTTGAAACAGCTCCCATCATTCCCAGATTGCCACCGCCATATACCAAGTGCAAGTTTTTCGCAGCCATGACTCGCCCCAATTCCTTAGCAGCTTCCAAGAATTTAGGTATGTTACCAGGGTTAGATCCACAAAAGACACAAATTTTCTTGAATCGTTGCTGTGAGGTTGCTTCCATTTTTTTTTTCTCTTTTACTTTGGATATATGTCTGATCGTGTTGAGGAGAGCAATGCCGAGCTGAATTTATAGGACCTGTAAAAGAGGTGAACATTAATTGCAATAACGATGGTTAGCTAAACCACAAAAAGAGTCGTCAGAAGTCAAAAAGGTTACTGGATCCTGTCTGCGAAAACAACAAGAGAAAATCGTGAGATGTCAAAAAGTTGTGGATTCGTTCCACGAAAATAATCAGAAAATACCAACAGAAGTTCTCAAACGTCAAAAGTTGTGGATCCCTTCCACCTCAACACGTCATCAACGGTCCAAACAGTTGTAGATTCTGTCTACGAAAATATCAAAACAAGTTACGAAAGGTCAAGAAGCATAGACCTTGTCTATGAAAATAATGGGAAAACAACCAAAGAAGCAATGAGATGTCAAAAAGTATGGACCATACTTACGAAAATAACAGAAAATAACAAAGCCAAAGAAATAATTAAGGTTAAAGGAATTGTGTACTCAATTCGCCATTCACTTGGTATAAATTCATTAAGGTGCGTCTCAGGAATTCTTTCCTTACTCTACCACCATTAATGAATTAGCTCCCATTCTTGTGATTGTCCAAACACCATTCCCTCTGTCTTAACTTGCTCCGCCTTTGCTTTCACCTGCAAAAATAACACAAAATTAGAAATTCCACATAAACACGAAACAGAAATCACAGCAACTTGCATAGGCTGCCTCCCTGTTAGTGTCAACTTCATTGTCTTCAGCCAGACATGACCGAAGTTCTTCTGTCAGTGTGGCATCACCGTCGTCTTTAGTGTTTGCAGCTTTTGATCTTTGCTGTTTTCCTTGCTCCGTCTTTGCTTTTTCTTCATCGTCTTCAGCTAGACATGACCGAAATTCTTCTGTCATCGTGGCTTCACCGTCGTCTTTTTGTGCTCGCCACTTTTCAATTTTCTGATTCTTACTGCTTTCTCGTCTTTCTCTTTTTTTCTTAAACCTACAATACAAAACAACAGAATAATACGTGTGCATGTAAGTATGCAAGTGTAGAGATACTCCCTTTTGTGATGGGTTGAATCCTCATTGCGCTCATTGACGCCATATGTCTCTGGTCGTCTTCTGCTGGTTTTCTTCTGAAATCTGCAAAAACACAAAACAAAATATGGAAATTACGTGTATGCATGTATGCATGGATGCGTTTCCTATCCCGCTGGGCTAGGTCTTCGACCGGTTCCTTGGTGACTGCTCAGTCTTCTTTTCTTCAGGCAAAATGCAGCTTCAATCTGCTTACATCGGCTGACTCGGTAAACTCATTTTTTTTCAAATCTGGTAATCTCTTGGCCTTGTTTCCAATTTTCTGTCTTTTCTGCTTATTTCTTCTGAGAATTCTCCATGTTTCAGATACCTCTTGAACATCATAATACCAAAGCCTTCTGTCATCGGCTTCCACATCCGATATCTCTCATGTCTCATACACCGGCTTGCTTGCAGTTGTCAGCACAAGTGGTCCCATCACCAATTTCTCTGGATTTTCTCAAGCCGCAGCTAGTGTCACCAATGTGTCAGTCATCTGATTTTTTCCGACAAGTGCTGAAATCTAAAGTCAGAGATTTCTATGCCAGACTTCTGAGGTAGAACAACAATTATCCCTTTAACTCTTATTCTCATTACATCTTCAGTTTTTTAAACATCTTTTGACAACGGTTTACTCAAACTGGAGAGTTGTCTGTTTCTGATAGGAGAAATCTTTGAGGAAGTAGACTCGGTCTTTGAAGGTTTCTCAATGATCTTTTCATTCTGGTTGCACAAGTCTCTGTTACTAGCTGTATAGGGCACGGTCAAACTGGTCACATCATTGTTCAGGACTTGCAACTGCTCAAAAATCTCAGCTACATTGGCTTCCAGCTGATTTAGACGGGATTCTTCGTTGACTGACTCACTCATACTGGTTGACGATTCTTTTGACGGATCTTTCTTCTTTCCCAACCCAACGAGAGTCTATAATGGCTTCTAAGATAAAAAAGGTTAACATGATGCATGTATGCATGACATATGATGTATGATGTACAGAAATAAATAAACTCAAAAAATGATTCACACTAATTGGCCTGTTATAATTTTAAAGTATTCAATCACATCATTGCGCGGTGCAAACTTGTTCCAGTTTGAAAAGACCTAACAGGTTTACACTTTTGCAATAACACAGCTAAATAACTTCAAATGATGAAAGGCCCAAACACAAATTGGCCCATCGGCATTTCAGAAATTTTGACCTAATTGTCAAAAGGACATGAACTTGTCCCGATTTAAACGAAAACGAGTTCATATCTTTTAACAAAGAGTCCAAATAAATCCAAATGACAATAGTCCAAAACACAAACATAAACACAAATGACAACAGTCTAAAACACAGGCATAAACACAGTAGTCATGATTAATTAAAACACAAATCACAAACATTACAAGATATCATTTCGGAGCCAATTCTCTATCATCCCCAGTGGAGTCGCCAGACTGTAGACAACAGAAACTGGACGACGCTGTTCTAGGCTCGCGGCCTAGTCGGGAAATATGAAATAACATGGAGTTGCCACCCGGTGTGAACCGGGACAAAGATTTAAGGCCGCACTCACCCCTCGCAGGAGAAGACCTCAAACCGTTGGGTTCGGAATGGTCTCTTACTTTATGTCACTTGTAATGTTTGTGATTTGTATGATATTAACCAAGTCTACTTAGCATGCATGCTCAAGGGATACTTAGATCTAACATGCTTTCATCCAAATAATTCCACGCAATATATCACAACGAGTACATTAAATCATTACATTAACATGCATAAATCATTACCCAAACACATCATAAACTAATAACATGCATAAAGGACAACCTAAACATGTTTTAACAAATAAATAGCAAACTAAACAAAATCATGCTTTAAATAATAAACGAATAACCTAAAGGCTATAACATGCTCAAATACAAATTCGGATGAGACGAGATATGTGTATCTTAAGTGGTACGTGGCATTGTATCCCGAGTGCAGACCGCACTACCGTCCATTCGGAATCGGCTACGGAATTTACGTCCGGTTTCCATCCGATATACCACAAGCAATAACACATATTCCATTCATCCGAAATCACATCACATACGAACAAATTCCAAACAACATGCCAAACTGACTATTCAAGCTAAACACATTCTCTACGTCATTATTCCATACGAATAAATTACATGCCTCTTAATTCACTAATCCATACAAATAAAACAAATTACATGCTTTCTAATTCATTAATTCATGCGAATAAAAATAACAAATTAACTAAGAAATAAATGATGATAAATAAAATAGGTGCCCTCAGGTCTTACCTTTTAGTCGCTGTCCGGGAGTGCGTTCCGCGGTGCCGGAAGGGGTTATCATTCCACTGTTCTCACTGATGCGATTTTTCCGCTGTTTTGTCCGGGTTCGTCGTTTTCAATGTTTTGTCCGTTTTCAACGGATCCGCTGTTTCTGCCGTTTTCACTGTTGTTTTCACTCATGATTTTTCTGTACTTTTCTGTTATTTTCACTTGCTGTTTTCTCTCTCTTTCAACTCAAATTCTCTTTTCTCTCTCTTGGTTATTTTTGGTCACTGTCAGTGTGCATGTGTAGTTAGGGGGGGCTGTCATGTGGCTGGTTTAGGGGCTGTTACTGGCGTGAGTTGAAGCTGATCAGAAAGGGGGTACTTTAGGTACAGTCTGGGGAGTTATTTGTGGGCAGTTCGTGCGGTTGTTGATGCGTTGGTTTGGGGCAGTAACGTGAAGCTGCTGAGTGGAAAGGGTTGTGCCGTGAAGAGTCCTAGGTGATGAATGTGATGATCATCAGTGTTTGTTGATTCATGATGATCCATGGAGGGGTTCTCGGTCAGTGCAGGTCAGGTCTGAGGGGGGCGTAGGTGGTGTGTGAAGGGTTTTTCTTATCTATCCTTGATGATGAAGACGAGAAGGTCATGGAGCGGTGTAGTTTATGGTCGTGTAATGAGGCAGAGAGCTGTGCTCGTGGATCATGTCGTTGATGAAGGTTCCAGTGGGTGCCATGGCTCGGCCGAGAGGATGATCCAGGGGCTTGTATGCCGAGCAAATGATCTCCTTCATAATCTAGGGTTGATCATGTTGAAGCTGAAATGATGAAGAGTGTTGGTGATGATGATTAGAGATGAGAACGATGATGGAGGTTGAGAGCTGTGTGCTGAGTGTCTCGGCAGCCCCTGAAGAGTGTCTCAGTTGCCGAAGATGAAGGTGATGAGTGTTTTGGGGTTCATGGTCTGGTGATCTTCTTTACAAGTGCATAAGGACTGATGAATGGCCAGAAGGGCTGCTGTTAGGGTTTGTGTTATCAATGGAAGTGTGGTTTCATGGCTGAAGGGTGATGATGCCGAGCTGTGATGAGGATGCAGAGAGGGTGATGGTTCGATCAAGATGATTGATGATGATTTGTTGCTGTTAATGGCGTTGAAGGATGAAGCCGAGAGGAGTTGTGTATGTTCCTGGAGATGGTGAGTAGTTTCTGGTTTGATGATTGAAGAAGATGATGGAGATGAATTGATGGTTCACGTCCAGGTGATGAGAAGGGTTGTTTTGGTTTCGGCAGTGGCCGAGATTGGTCCAGGGTTGTGCAGTTTCAGTGTGAATGGAGAAGAAGAGTCATTGATGAGCTGATGACCGTTGGATGATGAGATAGATCATGATGATGAAGTCGTGATCACCTGATTGAAGGAGAAGAATGAGGCATCCATTTAGCAAATTCGGTGATTGAAGGGAGAAGATGACAAGAAAACAAATCGGTGGGAGATTGAAGGTGCATGTGGGAGGCTTGACAAAAGGTGGCAGTGTTGATGAATTATTAATTATTTGTTGGTGGTGTTGTATTTTGGCTTGTTGTGGTTGTGAAGGTTATTTGTTTATTTGATTTGTGTATGTGTTGTGAAAGACGTGTGGGGTGGAAATATTTTAGTTTAATTTTGTTATTTTTGTTAAAATTATTATTTAATTGGTTGGTAATTTTTAATGGCTTAATTTAGTTCAAATTAATTTAATTGGTTGGTGAATTTTAATTTTGCATGGAAGTTAGAGAGAGAAAAGGTGTGTGTGAAAAAGAGTGAGGAAAAGGTTCCGAGCGAAGGATGATTCTGAAAATGGAAAAGGCAACGACGACGAACCGAAGCAAACGAGCGAATAAAATCCACAAAACGTCAATTCTTGACTTTCCCTTTCCGACGGCCGCTTTCCGCGACTTCCACGACATGAAAAGGTAGTGCCTCCTTACGAGACTCGTCATTGGGCATGATATGCAAAATGCAGTGTCTACAGATATCAAGGCTGGCAAGGCTATCGCCTCTGGTATGTTTGTTATTGAGATAAATATGAATACTTCTAGTTTTAAAAATTGGATTTTCGATTCTGGTTGTGGTGCTCATATTTGTACTGATGTGCAGGATCTGCAGGATAGCAGGGTGCTGGCATCGGGGGAGATGGATCTACGGGTCGTCGGAAACGGAACACCAGTTGCTGTTTTGGCCGTAGGGACTTTTGTTTTAGAACTGCCCTCAGGGCATGTACTTAAACTTTTGAACTGTTATTTTGTACCTAGTTTAACTAGGAATATTATATCTGTATCCTTGTTAACCCAGCAGGGTTACACTTTTGTATTTAGAAACACTGGGTGTTATTTATATAAAATGATGCAGAAATTTGCACAGCTGTTGCAAATAACGGTCTTTATATTTTGAATATAAATGAATCTCCTAAAATGACAAACAAAAGGCTCAAAAGGAGTAATCTAAAGAGATGAAGCTTATATGTGGCATTGTCGTCTAGGACACATCAACAAGACTCGCATATCCACACTTTCGAAGAGTGGGTACTTGGACGAATTTGATCCCAATTCATATGACGTCTGCGAATCTTGTCTTTTAGGCAAAATGCCTAAATCACCTTTTAGCGGTAAAGGTGAACGTGCCACAGAACTGTTGGCTCTCGTTCATACTGACGTATGCGGGCCCATGTCTAGCCAGGCTAGAGGTGGATTTCACTACTTCGTAACCTTCACAGATGATGCATCTCGTTATGGTTATGTGTATCTTATGAGACACAAGTCGGAAACTTTTGAGAAATTCAAAGAGTTTCGACACGAAGTGGAGAAACAAACAGGGAAGAGTATTAAGACATTACGGTCAGACCGTGGTGGCGAATACTTAAGTTATGAGTTTCAAGATTACTTGAAAGAATATGGTATTCTTTCACAGTGGACTCCTCCTGGAACACCGCAATTAAACGGTGTGTCCGAACGGAGAAACCGCACCTTGTTGGACATGGTAAGGTCAATGATGAGTCGCACTGAGCTACCAATATCCTTCTGGGGATACGCATTAAACAGTGCTATACTTATTTTGAATAAGGTACCGTCGAAGTCTGTTGAACAGACTCCATATGAGATATGGACAGGAAGGAAACCAGGTTTCTCGTTCCTGAAGATTTGGGGATGCTGTGGACATATGTTAAACGTTTGGAAGGTACCAAACTTTAACCCAAATCTGATAAATTCCTTTTCGTAGGATATCCTAGGAAACCAAAGGATATTACTTCTATCACCCACAAGAGAACAAATTATTGTTGCTCTACAAGCATTTTTCCTTGAGAAGGATTTTATAAATGCAGTGGTAAGTGGGAGGAAAGTAGAACTCGATGAAGATCGTAGTGATACTGTTCCTGGCAATGAATCAACGACGAAATAAGAACAGACCGTCCGGGATGAGTCTGTACCACAAACTTCACATACACAAGGACCGCGTAGGTCGGAGAGAGTCAGAACAGTACCTGAGAGGTATGGGTTCCTGATCTCACCTCATGTAGATATTAATCTTATTGAGGATAATGAGCCGGCTACGTATGAGGAAGCGATACAAAATATCGATTCCGCTTTATGGCAAGAAGCCATGAAGTCCGAGATGGATTCCATGTACGCCAACCAAGTTTGGACACTGGTGTTGATGCACCAGAAGGCGTAAAGCCTATTGGATGCAGATGGATCTTCAAGAGAAGACCGACATGGATGGCAACGTACAAACGTACAAAGCTAGGCTTGTAGCGAAGGGGTATCGTCAACAATATGGTATTGATTATGACGAAACCTTCTCACCCGTTGCCATGATTAAATCCATTCGGATAATGCTTGCAATAGCTGCATATTTCGATTACGAGATATGGCAGATGGACGTTAAAACCGCTTTCCTTAACGGAAACCTTTTGGAGGAGTTTTATATGCAACAGCCTGACGGTTTTATTGTACCTAGACTTGCAAACAAGGTTTGTAAGTTAAATCGATCCATTTATGGATTGAAGCAAGCATCACGGTCATGGAATCAGCATTTTGATGAGATCATAAAAGAATATGATTTCGTGCAAAACGCAGATGACCCTTGTGTATACAAGAAGGTTAGTGGGAGAGCACTTACTTTTATTGTCCTTTATGTCGACGACGTATTGCTTATAGGCAATGACATTCCCATGCTAACGTCGGTGAAAGCTTGGCTTTCATTAAAATTCTTCATGAAAGATCTGGGAGAAGCAGCCTTTATTCTTGGAATAAAGATCTACCGGGATAGATCTAGAAAGCTGCTTGGACTCTCCCAGAGTACATACATTGATAAAGTGTTGAAGCGATTCAACATGGAACAATCCAAGAGGGGATTGGTTCCAATGGTACGTGGTACCTCTCTGTCTAAGGACATGTGTCCTAAGACTCAGGAAGAGAGAGACAACATGAGTCGGATACCGTTCGCCTCGGTCGTCGGATCGATCATGTATGCCATGATATGTACATGACCTGATGTCTCATATGCTTTGAGCATGTGCAGTCGCTATCAGGCCGATCCAGGTGAAGGTCACTGGATAGCAGTTAAGAATATCCTTAAGTATCTTAAACGAACTAAGGATGCTTTCTTAATTTATGGAGGTGGAGAACTTGCGGTATCTGGGTATACCGATGCAAGTTTCCAAACCGACAAGGATGACTACAAGTCACAATCCGGGTACATTTTTTGTTTGAATAACGGAGCAGTGAGCTGGAAATCTTCCAAGCAAGATACTGTTGCCGATTCAACAGAACAACAGAAGTGGAGTACATCATGCATCTGAAGCAGCAAAGGAGGCAGTTTGGATCCGAAAGTTCCTAATCGGATTAGGAGTAGTTCCGTTAGCAGCTGAGCCCGTTCCATTGTATTGTGACAATAACGGGGCTATAGCACAGGCTAAGGAACCAAGGTCTCATCAACGGTCCAAGCATGTTCTTCGACGTTACCATCTGATTCGGGAGATTATACATCGTGGCGATGTAAAGGTCGAGAAGGTCACATCAGATGACAACATTGCAGATCCGCTGACGAAGGCTGTTCTTCAGCAAGTTTTTGAACGACTCATACATAGTTCGGGTATTAGATGCTTGAGTGACTGGCTATAGGCTAAGTGGGAGATTGTTAGACATTATGTCCCATAGCGTCACTGTTTGTAAATGATATTGTATTATTGTACAAAATTAACTATGTGATAATGAAATTGCCTTTTGCCATTTTGTAATATTATTTACTTTGATATATAAATGGCGAAAGTCCATATGATTAATACCGGATTGAGATGATATGAGACAGTATCAATCCATAAAGGTTTAATCATTAAATATCCCTAGTCGGAGTATTATCGAGATCGGACATCGATAATGCGGAATAGACTAGTATTGCGCTTGTGCACGTTGTGAGGGCACAACGGCATAGTTCTCATATATTTAAGTATTGGATACTTATGCAAGTGCGATAGGAGGTTGTGTTTTACCGATGGTACGGAAAACAACTTCGCTCTGGATAGACCCCGCGGAATCCCATTGGTAGTATGTCTGCGTGTCTATGGGAGGCCGCATCAGGGTAGGTGTATATGGTCTTAACCTGAGACTTACATCGCTAGTACTTGCGACAATCGGTAAACTTTGGTTTTGGTGGTTGGGGACCTTAACCGGTTCTGTGTACACCTCTTCTGGGTTTATCGAGAATCGTAGTGTACTGGATGTGATGTCGAGATGGAAGTATCGCTTCAGACATATGGAGTGATGATGATCACGCAGGACACAGAACTAGTACTCTATAAAAGGTTGCAACCGTCGGGACAATATGACCAGGTCAGGATTGTCCGATTTAAAGAGACTAGTTGCTTGATGTCCGATATATGTTTCGTACGGGGCAGACACATTTCCAGCCCCAGGCCTAACATGTGATCGTCCGATACTGGATCGATGTACGCAATACTACGGTATACTACGCTTGATATAGATCTTATATTCCTATAAGAATATTTCTGGAGAATTGGGTAGGCATGGCGCTTTGCTAGAAGCCAACCTTGTCTTGTGAATCGGTAAAACGTAGTACGAGGTACGTACGTGTTCGGATTATCCGACGACCGTATTTACTGCCAACATATCCGGAGATCTCTTGGGTCGCTTCCCGAAGATTCACCAATGACGTATGATTCAAACTCGATTAATCTTGGATTAATTACGGAGAGACTTTATCTTGGATAAAGTACTATACATAGAGAGAGAACGATTAATTTGGAATTAATCGTAAAATTATTATATTCGATATAATAATCGAAATTCGATTTCGACGCGAAATTGAAATTAGATTTTAATTCGGGCAAACGAGTTAATTTAGAATTAATTCGTTAGCGACGTAAATAATAATTTCGCTAGGCGCAATTATTTATTTAAATTCGATTTAATTAACGTCGCGACGTAAGTTCGGTATTTCGGAAATATCGAACCCGAACGCGTGAGTGCACGTGGGCCCACTTTCATTTGGAAACGTGTGGGGCCCACATGACACATGTCATATTTATGCATTATTAACTCTAATGCATTGTATGGAGATAGTGTACAATGCACTCAATGGTTTTGCATGGAATTGAGTGTTTGACACTCCAAGCCATTGCATGATTTGTGTCATAAGTTTATTATTAATTTAATAAATATTATGGCATAAATATAAATTGATTTTTTGTAACAAAAATCATTCAACTCTCCTCTCTCTCACATTGCCGAAACTACATGCAGTTTTGGGCTCTCCATTTCTTCAATTTTTGTGGCAAGATTTGAAGAAGTTGTGCATTCAAAATCACAACAAAGGCTAGCACCTTCAAGGGATCATACATAGGTGATATGGGAAACTAATCCTTGAGCTTGGAAGGATCAAACTCGACTTGGAGTCCCTCTTCTCTTCTTGGCCGAGAGCTTCACTGCACAAGGGAGGAATTTCGCATCATCTTAGCATCCATTTTCAAGTATTGTGAGTATGATTCCGCCATACTTCAATTAATTCATTCATGTATTTATATATTTTGCTTGTTCTTGTTGATCTTGGGGCTTGGTAATAGAAACCAACACTATCAACGCCTATAAATTCAGCTCGAGATTTCAGTTTCAGATGTACCTTTGTCTATGAATTCTCTGATGTAAATAAGGAGTTTGTATCTAGTTTTCCTTAAATTTCAGTTTTGTAATTAATTTTTAGTTATTTTATGTAATAATAATTTACTTTCTTTACTTTTCAGTTTTTACTATTCAGCTATGAAGAGGTAACTTCCCATGCTAGGGTGAAAGGTAAAACTTTTATTACTGCTATTTAGATTAATCTCTCTTAATTATAATATATTCACTACTTAAAATTTTACTTAACAAGGATACCACTCTATTGGTCGGTTGGTAATCAATTATAAACTGGTTTTAATTTGACTAAGCAAGGATACCGCCTGGTTGGTCAGTTGGTAATTTACCGCCTATATGGCTGGTTTATGGACAAATACTGATACCGCCTTTATGGCAGGTCGGACTTAATTTGACTTAATCAGGTTACCACCTATATGGCTGGTTGGTAATGTTATCACAAGTTAATATATTATATTAAAGGAGATATCTAAATTAGTAGTGGTAAAAGTATATCCTTTAACCCTAGCATTTTATTTTATTGTAATTTTACTTTTCAGTATTTACTTTACCGCATTTACTTTTCAGCATTGTACTTTATGTCTTTTATTTTTAAGTTTTTACTAGCCTTAGATATGTGTCGTAGATAAGTTAGTTACTGGGGTTGTGATGAATTTTAATATCACCGGTTTATAATGGTTTATTTTATAGTTTGAGTAATTTAAAGATTTACTTATTAAGTCTTAAGCTTAATGCGTCTTGTTAACTGGCCATTAATAAGATTGATCTGGTAAATCTAAAATAAACTTGACAAAGGAATTTTAGGTTTTAGCCTTAGACTTAATAGCCCACGATCTTCCTTGAGGATAGATAACCCTTTAATAGATTTCCTTACATGATAGACATATATCTGTCGGGCGGGGGTAGCCATAATTGGAACTTAAACTTAATGAATCCAGTTATTTGGTTGACATAGACATATGGTTCAATTGGGTTAAACTGGGTATTTGCATCTGACCATCTAGAGAGGCTTTTGCATAATTTCATGGTCAAGGTTAGTAAACCGATATATTACAGATTCATGAAATAACCACTTTATCTTTTAAAAAATATTGGAGATCACAACCCTGGATAGTTTTATAAATTTGAATTTTCCTCAACCTACTTTTGCACAATTTTATTGACTTGTTTTAAAATTTAAAGTCATCACCAATCAATCAATCAATCTGTTAGATACTAGTAATCATTTGGCCTCATAAAAATTAATAGCTTAGGTTTTAAGTCTTCGTGGGATCGATACTTTTCATACTACTTGAACGATACGTGCGCTTGCGTTATACGCGTGTGAAAGGACCAGTCAAGTTTTTGACACCGTTGCCGGGGACTTATTTATCTTTCACTATTAGTTTTGGGTTTAGATACGTTACTTGTATCTTATTTCTTTTTACTTATTGTTTTTGTTTTCTTGTGTTTCAGGTTCTCAGAACTACATGAGACGAACCAGAAGCTTTGAACTCCGACCGCTTGACCCAAAAATTGAAAGAACCATCAAACAGTTGAAAAGGGAAAGGCGAAAAGGCTAAGAAGCTTTAGTGAACATGGAACCTGAACCTTTGGAAGTTGCACCACCAATACCCATTCGAGACAGAACTATTCTGGTGGTCGACGGCTTCATTTCCTGTATTGTACTTCCTCATTTTCCAGCAAATGCGTGTGACATCAAAACATGCATTCAGATGATTCAGCAGTTAGTTCAGTTTGGGGGGAATGCAACTGAAGATCCTAATGCCCACATCAGCAACTTCCTACAAGTTTACGGCACTTTCAATTACAACCGAGGAGCTGAAGAAGCAATGAGACTGCATGTTTTTCCATATTCCTTGAAAGACAGAGCAAAAGCTTGGCTACATTCACTACCAGCTGGTTCCATCACAACTTGGAACACTTTAGCCACCAAATTTCTTGCAAAGTATTTTCCACCAGCCAGAACAGCAAAACTGAGGAATGACATCACATCATTTGTTCAACAAGACTCGTAAACTCTACGAAGCTTGGGAAAGGTATAAAGATTTGCTCCAGAAATGTCCTCACCATGAGATTCCAAAATGGCTTCAAGTTCAAACCTTCTATAATGGACTTCCTGGACTTATGAGAACCACAATCGATGCTGCTGCTGGAGGACCTTTGATGGCAAAAGGAGAAGATCAAGCCTGAGAGGTAATTGAAGATATAGCCAACAACAATTCCTTGTGGCCAACAGAAAGGAGCATGATCCAAAGAATTGCAGGAATTTATGAAGTTGGAGCCAATACAGCAGTCAACGCCAAGCTGGATCAGAATGCAAATTCATGGAGACTTTTACCACTGGATCCACAAGTTCACCATATAGAGGAGCACTTTCAACAGACAAACCAACTTGAAGAAATGGTGAATTTTGTCAACAATTTCAACAGACAGGGGAACAATCCATATTCCAACACCTACAACCCAAGGTGGAGGAATTATCCAAATTTATCATGGAGCAACAATTTAGGGCAAAGAACTATCCACCACCTGGATTCCAGCAACAGAACAAAGTCAGGAGTTTGAAAAAGAACCAAAAATGAAAGAATGGATTGCAGAGATGTTCAAAAAGCAACAAGAAGCATATGATGCTATCTTTCAGAGCCAATCTGCTTCCATCAAAGCACTGGAGAATCAAATTGGACAACTGGCCAATGCTCAGAGTTACAGACCGCTATGTAATCTTCCCAGCAACACAGAACCAAATCCAAGGAACATAGGGAATGAGCAATGTCAAGCCATCACCTTGAAAAGCGATATTGAAATCAACAAAGATGTTGGAAATAAGGCAACAATTGAAGAAGTTCCAAAAGATGCAGTTCCACAAATGGAGGAAAAAGAAGCAAAGGAAAAAGAAAAAGATCGGATCATTCCACCTCCACATTTTCCTCAGCGTCTTCAGAAAAACAAATTGGACAAGCATTTTGCTCGATTCATGGAGGTGTTTAAAAAGCTGCACATCAACATCCCATTTGCAGAAGCATTGGAAGAAATGCCCAGCTATGTAAAATTCATGAAATATATTATTTCACGAAAACGGAGAATGGGAGATTACGAGACAGTAGCATTGACGGAAGAATAGAGTGCCATTATTCAAAGGAAACTTCCTGCGAATTTGAAAGATCCTGACAGTTTCACTGTCCGATGCACCATTTGAGAACATTACATCGGTACGGCTTTATGTGACTTAGGTGCAAGTGTTAATTTAATGACTTTTTCTATTTACAAGAAACTGCAAATTGGAGAAGCAATGCCTACCTCAGTCTCTATGCAACTTGCTGATAGAACACTCGCATTTCCAAGAGGTGTTGTTGAAGATGTGCTCGTCAAAGTCGACAAACTTATTCTCCCAGCAGATTTCATTATCCTTGACATGAAAGAAGACAAAAATGTACATATCATCGTTGGAAGACCATTCTTGGCGACATGACGAATCATTATAGATGTATAAAAAAGAGAACTAACCATGAAAGTTCAAGACCAAGAAGTTACCTTTAATGTTTTCAAAGCCATGAAATTCCCGAGCAATGAAAATGAAGAAGAATGTTTCAGAGTTGATGTTGTTGATAGTATCGTTCAGGATACTGAGCCAAATCCCACGGATACACTTGAAGCTTGCATCACCAATATGATTGACAGCGAGCTAGATGTTGAAATCCTGGAATGTATCAACTACCTTGACAAACCATTCCGATTCAAATCAACACCACCAATTGAAAGTCTGGAACTCCCAAAGAAAGACCGAATCAAACCATCAATTGAAGAACCACCACAGCTGGAGCTGAAGTTACTGCAGAGCCATCTCATGTATACATTTCTTGGAAACTCTTCTGAATTACCTATTATTATTTCTTCTTCACTAACATTGGAGCAGAAAGAAAAGTGATTGAGAGTGTTACAAGAATACAAGAGAGCCATTGGCTGGACTATAGTAGACATTTGAGGCATTAGTCTATCATTTTACATGCACAAGATTATGATGAATGATGAGAACAAACCCACAGTGGAGCATCAACGGTGACTCAATCCAATCATGAAAGAAGTCGTGAAGAAAGAAATCATCAAATGGTTGGATGCTGGTATCATTTACCCTATCTCAGACAGCACTTGGGTGAGTCCTATGCAGTGTGTACGAAAGAAATGAGGAATAACTGTAGTCACAAATGAAAAGAACGAGCTGATTCGAACAAGAACTGTCACCGGATATAGACTTTGTATGGACTACCTGAAGCTGAACAAATCAACAAGGAAAAACCATTTTCGGCTACCATTCATTGATCAGATGCTAGACAGACTGGCGGGACATGAGTTCTATTGTTTTCTGGACGAATATTCGGGGTACAATCAGATTGCTATCGCCTAGAAGATCAGGTGAAAACCACTTTTACATGTCCATATAGTACTTTGCATTCTGCAGGATGCCATTTGGATTATGTAATTCCCCTGCCACCTTTCAACATTGCATGATGGCCATCTTCTCAGACATGCTAGAGTAGAGTATGAAGGTATTCATGGATGATTTTTCTATGTTTGGAGACTCTTTTGACCATTTATTGCAAAATCTGGAAAAAGTA
This sequence comes from Zanthoxylum bungeanum, assembly GCA_019454045.1. Classification (NCBI taxonomy): domain Eukaryota; kingdom Viridiplantae; phylum Streptophyta; class Magnoliopsida; order Sapindales; family Rutaceae; genus Zanthoxylum; species Zanthoxylum bungeanum. The sequence goes on from SKCR01003495.1 coordinate 196,433, forward strand.
TTACAAAGATATGAAGATACCAACCTGATACTCAATTGGGAGAAATGCCACTTCATGGTGCAGGAAGGCATTGTTCTTAGACACTGGATCTCACAAAAGGGAATCGAGGTAGACAAAGCAAAGACTGAAACAATTGAAAAGCTACCTCCACCCACATATGTCAAAAGGATTCAGAGTTTTCTTGGTCACATAGGTTTTTACAGGAGATTTATCAAATACTTCTCAAAGATTACTAAACCTCTATGAAATCTTCTGGAGAAGGATATGCCTTTCAACTTCACCAAAGAATGCCACAAATCTTTTGAGATCTTAAAACAGAAGCTGGTCTCTGCCCCAATCATAATAGCACTAGACTGGACCCTTCCATTTGAAGTAATTGGGACAACGCAAACAAAGATTTTCCACACCATTTACTACTCCAGCAGAACTTTGAATGAAGCTCAACTCAACTACACAACCACTGAAAAGGAGTTGCTAACAGTTATGTACGCTTTTGACAAATTTTTCTCCTATCTACTGGGTCCCAAAGTGGTGGTTTACACAGATCATTCAACAATCAAATACTTGATCACGAAGAAAGATGCCAAACCCTGATTGATCCGTTGGATACTTCTTCTGCAAGAATTTGACGTGGAGATCAGAGACAGGAAATGGACAGAAAATTAAGTGGCAGATCATTTATCGAGGCTTGAGAATGGAGAAACTACTGGCAAAAAACTGACAATCAAAGAAAATTTTCCAGATAAACAGCTGTTTTCCATGAAACAACATGATGCTCCTTGGTATGCTGATTATGTTAATTACATAGTGTCAGGAAAATGGTCGTTGGAATGGAAAACTCAGCAAAGAAAAAAGTTCTTCAAAGAAGTCAAGCACTATATTTGGGATGAGTCGTACATGTTCAAACGATGTGATAATCAATTATTAAGACGGTGTGTTCCACATGAGGAAGTCAACAGTGTTTTCCAGTATTGTCATTCATCACCATATGGCGGACACTTTGGCGGGAATAAAACTGCTGCTAAAGTCCTTCAATCAGGTTTGTTCTGGCCCACTCTTTTTAAAGATGCTTACTTGTTTTCTCTTCAATGTGACAGGTGCCAGAGAATAGGAAATATTTCAAGAAGAAATGAAGGACCTCTGCAAAATATTCTTGAAGTAGAGATATTCGATGTGTGGGGTATTGATTTTATGGGACCCTTTGTGCCATCGTTCAGAAACCTGTACATATTGGTTGATGTAGACTACGTCTACAAATGGGTTGAAGCAATTGCACTGCCATCCAACGATTCAAAAGTGGTGATCAAGTTCCTTAAAAAGAATATTTTCACTCGCTTCGGAACACCTCGAGAAATTATCAGTGATGGTGGCACACATTTCTGCAACAAATATTTTGATACGCTCCTATCCAAATATGGAGTTACTCATAAAGTTGCCACTGCCTACCATCCTCAGTCAAATGGACAAGTTGAAGTTTCAAACATGGAGATCAAAAGAATCTTGGAAAGAATCGTCGGATCAACAAGGAGTGACTGCTCTACAAAACTGGATGACGCATTATGGGCCTACCGGACAGCTTACAAAACACCTATAGGTATGTCCCCAAATCAATTGGTGTTTGGGAAAGCATGTCATCTACCAGTTGAGCTTGAACACAAGGCGTATTGGGCACTGAAGAAGTTGAATCTTGATTCACAACCCGTATGAGAGAAACGACTTCACCAACTCAACGAATTGGAGGAGTTTCATCTACAAGCGTATGAGAATGCCAGATTATACAAAGAAAAGACCAAGAAATGGCATGACCGAAAAATAGTGCGCAAATAATTGGAACCAAGGCAGCAGGTGTTGTTGTACAATTCACGGTTGAAACTTTTCCCTGGAAAGTTGAAATCAAGGTGGTCAGGTCCATTTGTGATAACTCAGGTTTTACCATATGGAGCTGTTGAGTTACTGGATCCCAACACCAACAACACATTCAAGGTTAACAGTCAGCGTGTCAAGCACTACTGTTGGGAATAATTTGAGAGACAAAAAGAAAGTGTCACACTTTCAGATCCAGCCTAACATTTGAGAAGTCACATCTAGCTGACGACGTTAAACTTAGCGCTCGCATGGAGGCAACCCATGCAATTTGTGTATATATTAGGATCCGGTGTGTTTTATTTTTGTGTGTTTAATTTTTGTAGGTAAAGTCATTTCACAATGGAAGAAGCTCTCGCAAATCTTCACAAGCAATTTCCTTCTCTCCCTCAAAACTCTCTGATGAAAGTCTACAAAGATCGCTTGGAATTAATGAGACTACTGATGATCAAAGGTATTCCAACTGACATTCGTTGGATTATTGAAGCACTGGTCCGATTGGAAGGTGAGTCCTCTGACTCTTTTATTTCACATATGTCTGGTTTAGGAAGGAGCACATGTGCTAAAAAAAGAAGAGCTAAAATAATGTGTGTATGCTATAAATATGCTCGTATGTTTTGTGATACTTGTTGTCGTTCTTTAGGAATGGTGTCTTATAACCGTGAAGTTAAGATTAATTTCATTAGGGATGGCTTGAGTAAGGAGTCTTTGGATGACATATCTAAAACTCTTGATACGCATCCCAGTGGATATGTGTATTATGAAATTCACGTGTTATATACACAATTACAAAAAGAAAGACAAAAGTTAAGTCTCGGGAATCTGACTCAAAAAGACCTTGTTTGCCAATTTATAAGAAAATTGGAAAGGAAGCTTGTCCCTGTCGCATAGACGTCAATCAAGCTGTAAATTATTTTAATATTATATATCTTTGTCTTTTCCTAATAATTGTGATTTGTTTAGTTATTTTCTTTTATTTTCTTCGACAGGATCCAGACATTTTTGACTATCACGATTTATTTTACCGTTTAACTAATAATTATCATTCGACAGGTACTAGTGCTATTATTTTTACTCACCCTTTTCAGGTGTTATAAATTCAACTCATCATTGCACTTTTGAAGGCATCCAGATAAAAATGGAAGCCACTTCAAGAAGACGACTTGAAAATATCTGTGTGTTTTGCGGTACTAGTGTTGGTGTTAAACCACAATACGTAGCAGCAGCACGGGAATTAGGACGAGTCATAGCTGAGAATAATATGCACCTAGTACATGGCGGAGGAAATCTTGGACTAATGAGGATCGTTTCAAAGACTATACAGGATGGAGGCAGTCAAGTTTTTGGAATCATCTCAAAACCCTTGGCAGAGGCGGATCTTATAGGATCAACAAACGGCGAAGAATTGATAGTGCTATGTATGTCTGAATGACTGGTGGAAATGATTAACCGTGCTGATCCTTTTATAGCTTTGCCAAGTGGTTTGGGCACGTTGGAGGAGATTTTTACAGTACTATATTGGGCGAACTTGAACATACACCAGAAACCAATTGGATTGTTGAACGTAGATGGATTTTATGATTTTCTTTGTGTATTTCTTGATGATGCCCGGAGAAATGGGTTCGTGTCAAAACCTTTAAAAGAACTCATCTTCACTGCCCGAACTGCCAATGATTTAATTGACCAAATCTTAGCCTATGAACCACAAATTGACCCTATCATTTCCAAGATAAAATGGTCTGATAATGATCGTGGTAAAAAGCGTCGGATAAATCTGGATCTTAACCTTTAAATTTCCCATTTAGATGTAGAATTTCAGCTAACCAGGTACCATCTTCTAAACTCTTCTTCTACTGTTTAAGACATTGAGGACAATGTCTCATTTAGGTTTGGGGGTGGGGAATAGTTGATTAGTATATTGATTGTATTTTGTTTTTATTCCAAAATTTTTCAAAAATTACAAAAAAATCAAAAAAAATATTTTTTGTTTTTATGTTTTTAATTTGATTAATCGGGTGAAATTGGTAAGAGATAGATGTGTAAGGAGTTTCCACTTCTAAGACGTATCTCAAACCTATTTCAGAACAAGTTAATTTTGTTTATTCCTTTTAAATTATTTAATTTGTGAATTCTCCATAATACTGACTAAAATGGATCTTCATATGCTCAGTTGGCAGGTATTATTAACGTGCATGGTAACATACAGACATGAGCTATAATTGAAAAGTTTGTAATATTCAGTGCTCTAGTTTAATTGGAGGAAGCATCTATGAGAAGTGATCGAGTAAAAAAACATATGAGATCCGAGTTATTAAATCTGAAAGGGTGTTTTAACACCTAGTGCCCTAAAGCCAACTGGTTTGGGAGTCACTGACCCAAAGCTCGCTACATGGATCAAGGATGTTGCAAAAATATATAAATCTGAAGTATGAGTATTTAAGTCCGTAGGGGTGTCTTAACACCTAGTGCCCTAAAGCCAACTGATTTGGGAGTCACTGGCCTAAGGCTCGCTACATAGATGGAAGATATTGTATATAAATAAAAAAAGTCAGAAAATTTATTCCATTGTTACAAAAATGTGTGAATTCTGATAAAACTTTAGGACAAAAATATTACTATCTTATCAACTACACTTCTGACTGTTGTGGGAAAAAATGAGTTGATTAATATTTTGTTGGTTGTGTATATGAAGAATGGTAAAAATAAATGGAGAATTTACTTATTCGGTAATTTAGAAAGAAAGAAAACAAATAGTAACTTGGTGTAGAAGTTTCACCAGCTTAGTCACTAACTTCTTTATTCTCTTTTCTCTTGTCTTTTTGCTTTTGTGTGCATTAGTTTTACTATCTTTTTACTTTTGTAAAATATTTGTGGGTATCATTGCTGTAAACCCTCACGAGACTTCAACTCGTCCACTAGGGACACCTAGGGGCTTAAAGGCTTGTTGCATACGCTAAATGCAACTGTGATCCCTACAAAAGTGGCTTAGTTAAATTTTATTTTAAAGATGTTTATGTTATTTTATTCTGTGTTTTGCTTGAGGACTAGCAAAATGTTCGGTTTCAGGTGTGATGAGTGGTAAATGTATCACCATTTCCCACTAATTTGACCTAATATTTTGTATAGATTCTTGAGTTTTATGAATATTTTGATGTCTTTTGTGTTCTTTTGTAGATAAATAAAGTTTCAGGACATTCTGGAGATGATTTGGGGCTAAAATAGTGAAAAAGGATAAAAAGGGCAAAATCATCATTTTGTGCATCGCGACGCGTAAGCCTTCTGCGTCGCGACACCTAACGTGCGCCGCTCCATGCTAACATGCGTCTGGGAAACGTGTCAGAATCTGAGAAGTTTGACTTTGCTAAAGTGCGTCGTGCCACGTTTCATCATCCTGTGGTGCCGACAATCACCATTGCCACGTGTTGCCACGTGTCACCCCACGTGTCAGCCACGTCATCGCCACGTCAGCAGAAGACCAGTCAACTTTGCCACATCACGGCCATGTCATCATCAACCAATTAAAGCGCGATATATGTCACAATCCAATGGTGTCGAAAATCATCATCAACGCTAAAATGCGCCTGCCACATGTCAACATCTCAGCGAATCACGCTAACATGCGCCATGACACGTTTCACCATCACATGGTGCCGACACTAATAATTCAGCTGCCGACGTAAATGTGACATGTGTCACGATCTCGCGAAGCCAATCCGATACGTGTTAATGATCTACACGCGTCGCGACGCGCAAAGGGTGTAGCGTCTTGACTCCCAGGGCCTATCGACACCTATAAATTCAGCTCGAGATTTCAGTTTCAGATGTAACTTCCTCATTGAATTCTCTGATGTAAATAAGGAGTTTGTATCTAGTTTTCCTTAAATTTCAGTTTTGTAATTAATTTTTTGTTATTTTTTGTAATAATAATTTACTTTCTTTACTTTTTCAGTTTTTACTATTCAGCTATGAAGAGGTAACTTCCCCCTGCTAGGGTGAAAGGTAAAACTTTTATTACTACTATTTAGATTAATCTCCCTCAATTATAATATATTCACTACTTAAAATTTGACTTAACAAGGATACCACTATATTGGTCTGTTGGTAATCAAGTATAAACTGGTTTTAATTTGACTAAGCAATGATACCGCCGGGTGGGTCGGTTGGTAATTTACCGCTTATATGCTGGTTTATGGACAAATACTGATACCGCCTTTATGGCAGGTCAGACTTAATTTGACTTAATCAGGTTACCGCCTATATGGCTGGTTGGTAATGTTATCACAAGTTAATATATTATATTAAGGGAGATATCTAAATTAGTAGTGGTAAAAGTAGATCCTTTAACCCTAGCATTTTATTTTATTGTAATTTTACTTTTCAGTATTTGCTTTACCACATTTACTTTTCAGCATTGTACTTTATGTCTTTTATTTTTAAGTTTTTACTAGCCTTAGATATGTGTCGTAGATAAGTTAGTTATCTGAGGTTGTGATGAATTTTAATATCACTGGTTTATAAGGGGTTATTTTATAGTTTGGGTAATTAAAGATTTACTTATTAAGTCTTAAGCTTAATATGTCTTGTTAACTGGCCATTAATAAGAATGATCTGGTAAATCTAAAATAAACTTGACAAAGGAATTTTAGGTTACCTTAGACTTAATAGCCCACGATCTTCCTTGAGGAAAGATAACCCTTTAATAGATTTCCTTACAGGATATACATATACCTGTCGGGCGGGGGTAGCCATAATTGGAACTTAAACTTAATGAATCCAGATAATTTAGTTGACATAGACATATAGTTCAATTGGGTAAAACTGGGTATTTGTATCTGACCATCGACAAAGGCTTTTGCATAATTTCGTGTTCCAAGTTAGTAAACCGATATATTACACAAATATGAAATAACCACTTTATCTTTTAAAAGATATTGGAAGAAATCACAACCTTGTATAGTTTTATAAATTTGAATTTTCCTTAACCTACTTTTGCACAATTTTATTTACTTGTTTTTAAATTTAAAGTCATCACCCAAACAATCAATCAATCTATTAGATACTAGTAATCATTTGGCCTCATAAAAATTAATAGCTTACGTTTTAAGTCTTCGTGGGATCAATACTTTTTATACTACTTGACCGATACGTGCTCTTGCGTATTTCGCATGTGATTTCGCACCGGTCAATAACACCTGAACTATGTACGTGTCGTTCAAACTTCTGATGAGAAATAGCTTTCGTCATCGGATCTGCAATATTGTCATATGAATCAATCTTTTTGATCTTCACATCACCACGATGTATGATCTCACGTATCAGATGGAAATGTCAAAGTACGTGCTTGGATCGTTGATGAGACCATGGTTCCTTAGCCTGCGCTATAGCCCCGTTATTGTCACAATACAATGGAACGAGCTCAGCTGCTAACGGAACTACTCCTAATTCAATTAGGAATTTACGGATCCAAACTGCTTCTTTTTCTTCCTCAGCTGCAGTGATATATTCCGCTTATGTTGTTGAATCAGCAACAATCTTTTGCTTGGAAGATTTACAGGTCACATCTCCGTTGTTCAAACAAAATATATACCCAGATTACGACTTAGAGTCGTCTTTATCGGTTTGGAAACTTGCATCAGTGAACCCATTCACCTCAAGTTCTCCACCTCCATATATTAAGAAAGCATCCTTAGTTCGTCTAAGATACTTAAGGATATTCTTAACGGCAATCCAGTGACCATCACCTGGATCGGCCTGATAGCGACTGCACATGCTCAAAACATACGAGACATCAGGTTGCGTACATATCATGGGATACATGATCGATCCGACTGCAGAAGCGAAAGGGATCCGACTCATGTTATCTCTCTCATCTTGAGTTTTAGGACACATGTCCTTAGATAGATAGACGCTAGAGACAGTCCCCTCTTAGACTGATCCATGTTGAATCTCTTCAATACTTTGTCAATGTACGAGCTCTGGGAGAGTCCAAGCAGCTTTCTAGATCTATCCTGGTAGATCCTTATTCCCTGAATAAAGGCTGATTCTCTCAGATCTTTCATGGAGAATTTTAATGAAAGCCAAGCTTTCACCGATTGTAGCATGGGAATGTCATTGCGAATAAGCAATACATCATCAACTTAAAGGATAATGAATGTCAGTACGCTCCCACGAACCTTCTTACATACACAAGTATCATCTTCATTTTGAATGAAATCATATTATTTTATTATCTCATCAAAACGTTGATTACAAGAACGCGATGCTTGCTTCAATCCATATATGGATCGATTTAACTTGCAAACCTTGTTTGTATGTTTTGGCAGGACAAAACTATCAAGTTGTTGCATATAAACATCCTCCAAAAGGTTTCCGTTAAGGAAAACGATTTTGACGTCCATCTCTCATATTTCATAATCAAAATACGCAGCAATTGCAAGCATTATCCGAATGGATTTAATGATGACAACAGGTGAAAATATTTTGTCGTAATCGACACCATGTCGTTGATGATACCCTTTCACTACAAGGCTAGATTTATACGTTTGTATGTTACCATCCATGTCAGTCTTCCTCTTGAAGAGCCATTTACAACCAATCAGCTTAACGCCTTCTGGTGCATCAACCAGTATCCAAACTTAGTTGCTATACATTGAATCCATTTCGGACTTCATGACATCTTGCCATAAAGTGGAGTCGATACCTTGTATCGCTTCTTTATACGTAGCCAGCTCATTATCCTCAATAAGATTAATATTTATGTGAGGTGAGATCAGAAACCCATACCTCTCAGGTTGTTTTCTGACTCTCTCCGACCTACGCGGTTCTTGTGCATTAGAAATTATGGTACAGTCTCATCCCTGATGAACTGTTAATGTTCTATGTGGGAGTCTGTGCCATGAACAGTATCGCTACGATTTTCATCGAGTTCTACTTTCCTCCCACTTACCACTGTATTTAGGAATTCCTTCTCTAGGAAAACCGCATGTAGAGCACCAAATACCTTGTTCTCTTGTGGGTAGTAGAAGTAATATCATTTGGTTTCCCTAAAATAACCTACAAATAGGCATTTATCCGATTTGGGTTCTAGTTTGGTACCATCCAAACGTTTAACATATGCCAAGCATCCCCAAATCTTCAGGAATGAGAAACCCGGTTTCTTTCCTGTCAATATTTCATATGAAGTCTGTTCAACAGATTTTGACGGAACCTTATTCAAAATAAGTATTACACTATTCAATACATATCCCCAGAAGGAAATTGGTAGCTCAGTGCGACTCATCATAGACCTTACCATGTCTAATAAAGTTTGGTTTCTCCGTCCAGACACACCGTTTAATTGTGGTGTTCCGAGAGGAGTCCACTGTGAAAGAATACCATATTCTTTCAAGTAATCGAGAAACTCATTGCTCAAGTATTCTCCACCACGGTCCGACCATAATGTTTTAATACCTTTACCTGTCTATTTTTCTACTTCGTGTCGAAACTCTTTGAATTTCTCAAAAGTTTCTCACTTGTGTCTCATAAGATACACATAACCATAATGTGATGCATCATTCGTAAGGGTTACGAAGTATTCAAATCCACCTCTAGCCTTGCTAGACATGGGCCCACATACGTCACTATGAATGAGGGCTAATATTTCAGTGGCACGAACACATTTACCGCTAAAGGGCATTTTAGGCATTTTGCCTAATAAATAAGATTCGCAGACGTCATATGAATTAGGATCAAATCCGTCCAAGTATCTGTTGGGGTTGGTGCTCAGAGATCCAATTCCCGGTTGTATTTCTTTTGAATACTTCTGTAAAACTTTATTATTATGAATAATATATGCAGTTTCTATAATATAATGTATCTTTTATATGGTGAAGACGTAATGACCTTAGAATGATTAGTCATGGTACTGTTGCAAAAGCGTCGCAACTGACATTGAGTAGTATCATGACGTTGTCATTCTCAGACAGTTCCTGGTCAAGGTTTACACTACTTGGTCAGTAAAGTAAACCCGTTGAGACGGTACATGTCGTATACTGGAATATATGATTCCAATGGTTTCTCAATGAACCATTAGTCTTGGAGACTAGTATAGACGTGTGGGTGTTTATAGCGGATAAACACTGAACGACTCACCGAAGATTCTTAATGGATTGTACACCAACGTCAATAAGAATCTTCTCGGGTTGAGTAGCACTTGTGATTCTTAGACTTGAGATGCCATTGTGGGCACATGAGACATCTTCTACACTTAGATGGCAGTCACATCACCGATCTATTTAGATCAGACCTCCGTCTGTTCGTTGTGTGTAGATAGATCCTCAGGGTGTCCTATATGTATCAAGATAAGATCCGTCAGTTCTGTGTACCAGAGCATATGTAGTCCATATGATTAGCAATCAGATAAAACCATGGGCCCGTGGTAAAGTTTAAAAGCTGTTCTAAACATTCTTTTTTAGATTGCTAATAGAATAGTCGACTGGATAATCCCCATAGAGATTTGACGTTTACATCTAAATCTCTGGGATTTATCTGGATACCTGTGACGGATGAATTATACATTTGTCATGACCTCGACCTGTATGGTTCAGCGAGATTATCCGTGATCGTCATAATTTACGGTGGATAAATTATGGACACAAAATTTGATTTCGTGACGGATATACCTGAATCTGGAGAGTCTCAATAATGAAATATACTCGTAGAGCACTAGAGCAACATTTATAAATGATATTGATTATTTATAAAGTCGTTTAAAGGTTAAACGCAAAATACATGCTAAAGGGACCCGATAGTCATTTGATTAATTATTGTGTATTTACATTTAATACTTGATTAATTTAAATACACATTAATTAATAGTCAAATTGAGATATTTGACTTATATTCTAAATGAATATATGTATTTGATATTTAATGTAAATATAATACATATATTTAATATATTTGTATTTAATTAATTAATTAATTATTTAATTGTTAAAATGATTAAATTAATTAAAATTAAATATCTTAACTTTGGATATTGGTTTAAATGACTTAGTTGCCTTAGTTGACTTAATTAGAAATATCTTAAAGGTGTTTTAGATATTTTGTCAACTTGATCAAATATTTGTGAAATGAAATTGAAATGAAAATTGATGTATATGCTTGTGAAAGTTTCGGCCAAGGCCTTAAGTGCAACAATTATATATTCTTTTCATTTCATTTTTTTTCAAAACCTAATACACTTTACAAAGAACTCCATTAAAGAAACAAGAGAAGCAAGTGAGGAAGAAAAGAAGAATTAAAGAAAAAACTTGGATTTAGTATGTTTTTCCAACTTACTATTAGATAAGAAAATGTTCCTTATGATCTAGGCTACTTCTTTTGATGTTCTTAAGTTATTCTTTTCTTTATTCTTTGTGTTTTTGATGATGGAAGTTTTGTTGAAGTGTTGAGCATGTGTGATGAATGAAGCTTGTGACTATTGTAGTTGTAAGCATTCTTTTATGGTTTTGGAAACCTTGTTGCTAATCTAGAGTTGTTGACCCACTCTTAAATGACCTAGATTTGATCTTAAGTTGTTTCATTGTGTTTAGACTTGGATTGGATGGAAGAATGATGATTGAAGTAATTGATTTAACCAATTTGGTCTAATTTGTCCAATTTGAAGAAATTGAAAAATTAGGGTTCATGACTAATTCCAAATTTGGGGCTTTTCATTTATGTTGTGTATTTGGATGTGTATATGATCATATAAAGTTTTATGTTGATTGGATTACATCTTGATGTGTTTTGATGCATGAAATGACAAAATGCACAAACCCCCCTTTAGGTGCATTCGGCCAATGAAAGAATTTTGGGGATTTGGTTGCTTTTGGTGTTTTGAAGTTTTGAACATGCTAATTTCATCTTAGAAATGATTTAGAATCATTCAAAATTGATTTGATCAATTTCGGACTAAAATGGACAAAAATACCAAGTAAGGGTAATTAGATAAATTCACTTAAATATGATTTATTGAATTTTATTTCATAAATTTATTATTGGAATGTTAAATAAATATGTTTATTTAATTAATCCGAGAAAAAGTTTTGAAATCGGAAAATCTGATTTTCCACCGCTTCCGCTGCGTTACCGGATTTAGCCCCTAAAAACCCCTACAAAATGGTATCAGAGCCAGTCTGATTCTAGGCCCCCTAAAATGATTAGCTTTAATTAAATCAATGTTTAATCATGTTTTCTTGACTTTATACATGCTTATTATAATCTAATTTGGTTAGATTTAGGGTGTATGACACTTAGCGGAAAATCCATGATTAAATAAGGTTTTAATGTAATTATGTATTTGATGCATGTTATGTGGTCCGTCTTGTCAATACGGTTTATGAATAATTCTATGTGACTACACCCGAGACCGTGCCTCTACTGTGAGGGTGTAGCCGATAGAGATTTATTTATACCGGATGTATATCAGATACTAGATAAATTCAAGCGAAAGCGGAATTCTGAACGTGCCCTAGCTGTCAGGAATACGTAAGTAACTTGAGTTTATCATTGACGAGTTTAACCTTGGTACGTCTCCTTGTGGGCCTACCTTCGCAGCGACAACGAGAAACGACCAGAACCGGAAACCCATGAGTCACTATTGAGTGATTGACAAATGAGTTGTCTATCTGATGAATATACGTAGGCGAGACCGTGCCTCTACTATGAGCTGAAATATATTCACGGGATCCACTTTTCACTATTTGTATTTAATTTAAATATTAAATCTTTGTATTCTGTTTGGGGACTACAGTATTGCATGATTTAGTGGGGATGTATTTTTAGATTAAAAATCCATGATCTAGTTTATGCTTTTGATATTATATGAAACTGCTTAATTTCTGCTAACGTTTTTCGTGATCTATATGATAGATTGGCGATGGCGGCACAATCCACAAATCAGTTTGCGCGTATGGTTGATGCGAACAAACTGAAAGGCGCTGAGAACTTCGCCGACTGGGAATTGGATTTGAGGATTGTCCTCGATTCCGAAAAGCTGGATATGTTCTTGAGGGTCCATTGCCCCTTGCTGTGGGTGCGGATGCTTCGGAGGAGGAACGCCAAGTTTTTGAAACTTGGAAGGATGATGATTTAAGGGTTAAATCATATATCCCTAGTTCACTGTCTCCGAAACTCAAGAAACAATACTATGGTATGCTAGATTCCTATAATATGATGACGCGATTGAGACAATCGTTTGAGAACCAAGAACAAGTGATTGTTCACAAAGTCGCAATGGAACTGTTCCATGCGCGTCTGGATGAGGGGCAAGATGTTAGCCCACATGTTCTTCAGATGATCGATTTGATCGATCAGTTGAGGCAACATAATCTCATCTTGAATGACATTCTCGGTAGGAGTGTCATTCTTGGTTCGCTTCCAGCTTCATATCGCCAGTTCGTGATGTACTTCAACATGAATGGGACTGTCTGTACCTACCAGGAGCTATATAGGATGTTGCTCACGGCAGAAGAGGACCTTAAGAACGGAGTACCGACTCGCCCTCCTAGAACTACTTCTCTTTCTGCTTCTTCCCAAGGATGGTCCAAGGGAAAGAAGAAGAAAAGAAAGAAGAAGAAGGCTTTTGGTCCTCAACAACAGGTGAAGATTGCTAAGCCCAATAGGGCTTCTGAAGACAAATGCCACCACTGCGGCAAAGTCGGGCATTGGAAAAGGAACTGTCCAGATTACATCGCCCAGATGAGGAGAGATAGAGCATCTACATCAGGTACATTTATTTTTCCAGTTATTGATTTATCTCTGGCTTGTGAAGCCGTTACATCCAACTGGATTTTAGATTCTGCTTGTCCCATTCACATTTGTAATTCGTTGCAGGTGCTGAAGAAAAGTAGGAGGCTGAAGCCCGGGGAGATGTAGTTGCGGTTCGGGAGTTAAGACTCTTTGGATGCAGTTGCAGTGGGAGTACGCGAGATCTCATTGTCGAATGGGACACTTTTGTTAAATGAATGCCATTTTGTACCTGGATGTGTAGCTAATATTATATCACTTTTTGTATTGGATAAAGAAGGCTTTTGTATTAATATTAAGAATAGTTCTTTATATTTAAATGATAGAAATAATATTCAGATCCTTTGTTGTCCAAACCAGCAGGTCATTATACATTGCAAACTTCAAAAGATATATTAAATACTGGAGTTAATAAACGTAGTTTACCTGTAATTAATAATACTGAACTTTGGCATATGAGGCTTGGTCACATTGGCGTTAAACGCCTTACCCAATTGTTAGGAATGGTTTGATACTAGATCTTACCATTGATCCTATCCAACTTGTGAATCTGTTTTGAGGGTCAGATGACCAAAGCCCCATTTTCTGGTGTTGGACACCACGCCACTAACTTACTGGAACTCGTACATTCTGAAGTATGTGGTCCACTAAGTCAAACTGCTCACAGTGGTTATTCGTACTTCGTTACCTTTACCGATGATCTGTCACGGTACGGTTATATCTATTTGATGCGACATAAATCGGAAACCTTTGATAAGTTTAAAGAGTTCCGAAATGAAGTAGAAAAACAAACTGGTAAATATATTAAATACCTTCGATCTGATCGAGGCGGCGAATATATGAGTGGTGAATTCATGGATTATATGAAGGAGAATGGGATTCTCGCTCAATATACTCCTCCAGGTACTCCACAGCACAATGAAGTGTCTGATAGGAGAAATCAGACTTTATTGGATATGGTCCGATCAATGTTGAGTTTCACAGATTTGCCCTATTACTTATGGGGCTACTCTCTCTTAACAAACGCACATATTTTGAACAAGATTCCTTCAAAAGCTGTTCCAACGACTCCGTATCAGATATGGTTCGGTAGGAGACCAAATCTTAATTATATTAAGGTTTGGGGTTGTCCTGCCTATGTCACGGTGACTCAGCAAGATAAGCTTTCGCCTCGAGGGAAAAAGTTTAGGTTTGTCGGATATCCTTCGAATACGAGGGTATATCTGTTCTATGATACCGAGCATCGAAATGTGTTCGTAGCTCGCTTCGCAAAATTTCTAGAAGTAGAATTTTCTCAGAAGGTGGTAATCATAGACAAGTTGAGCTTGATGAAGTCCAACCTGAAAACAACGAACCAACGGAGGAACCTGAAGTTCAAGTAGATGAAGGACCTTCAACACACACACTCCGTAGGTCGGAAAAAGATATCTAGACCTCCTGAACACTTGTATTTGATACAAGAAAAGAGTCTGGATGTTCTCTTAGTTGAAGAGACATATCCTTTCACATATAGAGAATCGATGTTGGACATCGACTCCGTGAAATGGCAAAGTGCCATGAAATTCGAGATAGACTCAATGCATGAGAATCAAGTTTGAGACTTGGTTCCGCTTCCCGAAGGAATTGTTCCTATCTGTTGTAAATGGGTTTACAAGAGGAAGCGCGGGCCTGACGGTAAGGTTGAAACTTACAAGGCCCGACTGGTAGCAAAAGGTTACACGCAGCGACCTGGCGTCGACTACGATGAAACTTTTTCACCAGTAGCAATGCTTAAGTCTATTCGGATTTTGCTTTCTATAGCTGCGTATCATGACTACGAGATTTGGAAAATGGATGTCAAAATGGCTTTTCTAAATTGATTTCTTGATGAAGAAATCTATATGGAACAGCCGGAAGGTTTTGCATCCAGCGAAAACTCGGGCATGGTATGTAAGCTTAAGAAGTCCATTTATGGACTTAAACAAGTTTCACAAAGTTGGAATCTTCGATGATAGAAAGTCTACATCTGGATTTGTCTTTACTCTTAACGGAGTTGCAGTTTGTTGGAAGAGTTCCAAATAGGGATCGACAACTGATTCCACCACTGAGGCAGAATATTATGCAGCTTCTGAAGCTGCAAAAGAGGCTGTGTGGATAAAGAACTTTATCATATAATTAGGAGTTGTCCCAAGTATCGAGAATGCAATTCCGTTATACTGTGATAATACTGGAGCCATTGCGCAAGCAAAGAAACCGAGGGCACATCAGAAGTCGAAGCATGTGGAATGCAAGTACCACATCATTCGAGAGATTGTGTCGCGAGGGGATATTGTCGTGTGCAAGGTACTAAGTGAAGATAATGTAGCAGACCCGCTGACGAAGGCCATACCTCCGAAGCTGTTTGATAAACACGTGGAGTCTATGGGTATTAGATACAATCGTTATTGGCACTAGAGCAAGTGGGAGATTTTGTTGGGGTTGGTGCTCAAAGCGCCAATCCCCGGTTGTATTTCTTTTGAATACTTCTATAAATATATTATTATGAATAATATATGCAGTTTCTATAATATAATGTATCTTTTTATATGGTAAAGACGTAATGACCTTAGAATGATTAGTCATGGTACTGTTGCAAAAGCGTCGCAACTGACATTGAGTAGTATCATGACGTTGTCATTCTCAGACAGTTCCTGGTCAAGGTTTACACTACTTGGTCAGTAAAGTAAACCCGTTGAGACAGGTATATGTCGTATACTGGAATATATGATTCCAATGGTTTCTCAATGAACCATTAGTCTTGGAGACTAGTATATACGTGTGGGTGTTTATAGCGGATAAACACTGAACGACTCACCGAAGATTCTTAATGGCTGGTACACCAACGTCAATAAGAATCATCTCAGGTTGAGTAGCACTTGTGATTCTTATACTTGAGATGCCATTGTGGGCACATGAGACATTTTCTACACTTAGATGGCAGTCACGTCACTATCTATTTAGATCAGACCTCCGCTGTTCGTTGGGTGTAGATAGATCATCAGGGTGTCCTATATGTATCAAGATAGGATCCGTCAGTTCTGTGTACCAGAGCATATGTAGTCCATATGATTAGCAATCAGATAAAACCATGGGCCCGTTGTAAAGTTTAGAAGCTGGTTCTAAACATTTTTTTTGAGATTGCTAATAGAATAGTCGACTGGATAATCCCCATAGAGATTTGACGTTTATATCTATATCTCTGGGATTTATCCGCATACCTGTGACGGAGGAATTATACATTTGCCTTGACCTCGACCTGTATGGTTCAACGGGATTATCCGTGACCGTCATAATTTACAGGTGGATAAATTATGGTCACGAAATTTGATTTCGTGACGGATATACCTGAATGTAGAGAGTCTCAATAATGAAATATACTCATAGAGCACTAGAGCAACATTTATAAATGATATTGATTATTTATAAAGTCGTTTAAAGGTTAAACCAAAATACATGCTAAAGGGACCCGATAGTCATTTGATTAATTATTGTGTATTTACATTTAATACTTGATTAATTTAAATACACATTAATTAATAGTGAATTGAGATATTTGACTTATATCCTAAATGAATATATGTATTTGATATTTAATGTAAATATAATACATATATTTAATATATTTGTATTTAATTAATTAATTAATTATTTAATTGTTAAATGATTAAATTAATTAAAATATAAATATCTTAACTTTGGATATTTGGTTTAAATGACTTAGTTGCCTTAGTTGACTTAATTAGAAATATCTTTAAAGGTGTTTTAGATATTTTGTCAACTTGATCAAATATTGTGAAATGAAATTGAAATGAAAATTGATGTATATGATTGTGAAAGTTTCGGCCAAGGTCTTAAGTGCAACAAGTATATATTGTTTTTTTCATTTGTTTTTTCAACCTAATAAACTTTACAAAGAACTCCATTAAAGAAACAAGAGAAGCAAGTGAGGAAGAAAAGAATAAACTAAAGAAAAAGCTTGGATTTAGTAAGTTTTTCCAACTTACTATTAGATAAGAAAAAGTTCCTTATGATCTAGGTTACATCTTGTGATGTTCTTAAGTTATTCTTTCTTTATTCTTTGTGTTTTTTATGATGGAAGTTTTGTTGGAAGTGTTGAGCATGTGTGATGAATGAAGCTTGTGATTATTGTAGTTGTAAGCATTCTTTTATGGTTTTGAAACCTTGTTGCTAATCTAGAGTTGTTGACCCACTCTTAAATGACCTAGATTTGATCTTAGTTGGTTTATTGTGTTAGACTTGGATTGGATGGAAGAATGATGATTGAAGTAATTGATTTAACCAATTTGGTCTAATTTGTCCAATTTGAAGAAATTGAAAAAATTAGGGTTCATGACAATTCCAAATTTGGGGCTTTTCATTTATGTTGTGTATTTGGATGTGTATATGATTCATATAAAGTTTCATGTTGATTGGATTACATCTTGATGTGTTTTGATGCATGAAATGACAAAAGCACAAACCCCCCCTTTAGGTGCATTCGGCCAAATGAAAGAAATTTGGGGATTTGGTTGCTTTTGGTGTTTTTGATGTTTTGAACATGCTAAGTTCATCTTAGAAATGATTTAGAATCATTCAAAATTGATTTGATCAATTTCGGACTAAAAAAGACAAAAATACCAAGTAAGGGTAATTCGGTAAATTCACTTAAATATGATTTATTGAATTTTATTTCATAATTTCATAATTTGATTATTAGAATGTTAAATAAATATGTTATTTAATTAATCCGAGAAAAAGTTTTGAAATCGAAATATGATTTTCCACCGCTTCCGCTGCGTTACCGGATTTGCCCCTAAAACCCCTACAATATCCACTCTTCAAAAGTGTGGATATGCGAGTCTTGTTAATGTGTCCCATACGACAATGTCACATATAAGTTTAATATGTTATTCTTATTTTGAGCCTTTTGTTTGTCATATTATATGTTTGAGATTCATTTATATTCAAAATATAAAGAACATTGTTTATATCTCGAAATATCTCAAAATCATCTTTATAAATAAAAACACCCAGTGTTTCGAAATACAAATGTACCCATATTGGTCAAACAAGATACAGAGATAATGTTTCTAGTCAAACTAGGTACATAATAAACGTCTGATAAAGTAAGTACATGCCTAGAGGGCAGCTCCAAAATATAGGTCCCTACAGCTAAAACAGCGACTCTGGTCCCGTTTCCAACTCGTAGGTCAGTCTCGCCTGAGGCTAGTCTCCTGCTAATCTGCAGATCCTTCACATCAGTACATATATGAGTACCACATCCAGAATCAAAACTCCAATTTTTAAAACTAGAAGTAGACATGTTTATCTCAATAACAAACATACCTGAAGCCGGAGCATTGCCCGTCTTCACTTCCTTCATGTGCACCTCGTACTCACGACAGTCACGCTTCCAGTGACCCCATTTGCCACACTGCAAGCAGACAACTTGGGATTTGTCATTTGCCTTCCCAGAAGACTTTGATGATTTGGCCTTGCCCTTTCTTTTCTTATTCTTCACACCTCCAATAGTCTTTGACCAAGCCTTGGCCTTCTGAGATGTCGAAGTGAAGTGCGTCTCGCGCTTCTTACCCTTTAGAAGCTCTAGCTCTGCCTCTTTCAGCATTTCCATCAACTCTCCAAAAGTCTTCTATTAGTTCATCATATTATAGTTCATGATGAACCCGCCCCAGTAGTCAGGTAGAGACTGTAAGATCAAATCTATAGAAGTCTCAGCCTCAAAGGTTATGCCCAACTGACTTAGCTATTCGATGTCAGCAATAATCTGCGACACATAGTGCTCGACATACGTACCCTTTGACATGCGAGAGCGAAAGAGCTTCTTCTACAATTCATACTTATGAGATCTAAGGTTAGATCTATGAATGTCCTTCAATTTCAACGTCATGTTATAGTGATCCAATCCCTTTTTTTGACGACGAAATTGAGGGGTCATTGTGGCAAGCATGTCGGACTGAGCAGTTAAGTTATCATCACTATGAGTCTTCCAAAGCTCATAATCAACAACTCGCTCATGTCCAGGCTCAGGCCCGAGAGGTCTGTCTAATACATAGAGCAGTTTCTCGGCTCCCAGGACAATCCTGAGATTCATATCCCAGTCTGGAAAATTAGAACCATTAAAGACATTATCACCAATGATGATGTCTCTAACGTTAATCTTTCCAGTCATCTTGATTGCAATAGTCTAACTATTCAATCAACGATATCAGGTATAGTCAAATGTAATGCTTACTATAGTCCAAGTATATAATCAACTACAAATGATATTATAAGGGTACAGTCCAACTGTTCAATAAAAACAATAAAGTATTAGTCCAACTTATAAATATATAATGACGAAAATAATTAAGAGCGTGTAATTGGCAAGTATTAACAAAATTGCAAATATAATACTGGCCTCCCACCATTTTCGGTGAGCCTCTAACCCTCAGTTGAGTACTCAAGAAATTCAGTTTCCTAGTGGGCTATGATCCCGTTAAATAACACATAACCTTGACTTTGGCCAACAAGCTGTATGAAACTTAACTAGTAGATCTCGAAGATCAATTGGATCTCATCCAATTCCTAGATCGGTAGGTGGACCTTCAAGTCCAAATATATATCCAATATATATATCCTAACCATTCCTCTGAATCAACTAAGCCTTAGCTTTGGCTCAACAAGCTTAATGATTCCAGTTAAGCGCGACCCATTGACAGTGGGAAAGCTTCGTAATCCACGTCGATGTACAGAAGTGACTTTGACTTTGGCCGACAAGTCACAATTGCCCAAGACATGCGATATATAACAAAGCCTTCGTGGTTCAAACATATCCGCGATGGACATTGATCTTGACTTTGGCCAACAAACCAATGCCAATCTTGGATCTTGAGAGAGAACCACTCAATGGAAGGAAAATGTTTAATGTTATAGTGAGGGTTTTTCTCATAAATTGGAAACCAATTTATTATCTTTGATTAGGTCTCATCATACACCCTCAAGCATGCATTCTAAAAACATAATAAGGCGCGCGAAATAAATTAATAATGATATGCGATGGATATATAACAAATTGTTCCTAGAACATATCTCTCCCGCTAGCAATATTCATACTTCTACCCAATTACATAATACATTAAAGAAACCTTATTTATATTGATGCGAATTGGTGAGAGATAAATACAAAGAGTAAATAGATTATAGACTGGACACGCATGTCTAATTTAATAAATTCTAAATTTATTACAATAATTTCCGAAATTACCCTCACCCTTCTTATATCCATCCGATATACATTATTCATACAATACATCCATGTATTCACACAAAACATGTTATTCAATCAATCTAATCCAATTAATTAATCTTTGAATTAATGACCATCCAATGTTCAAACAACGATTTGATTTGCGCGAGTCCAACTCGTTTAAGAATAAATACTCAAAGTACGTATTCTTGAATTATATCGAACTACAATTTTAAATCCAATTTAATTTGTATTCAATACTAATTCTAATTTAATTCCAAATTAAATAATTACACTAATGTATGTGCCTTTTAGACTAAGATTCTAAATCTAATCTAAATGGGTCTCATAGGCCTAATTAGTATCCAATATCATTTTAATTAAAGTTCAATGGGCTTTTAATTAATTCTTAAGGCATGGACTTTGGCCAATATGGATCAAAGCCAAAATGCCAAGGCCTAATAAGGATCACCCTTTTAACCAAATTCAATTTAGGCCCATTAAGCCCAATTAAATTATTAAAGGTCATAAGTTATATTTGGACTTGATGGAAATGGTTTTAGGCCCAATTTGGATCCAATCCAATTATCAAAAACCTAGTGGCCCAACCAAGCCCATTAAGCCCAATACAACAAATTGCCCAATCCAATTTTAAAGACTAATTTAATTAATATAACATTCCAAATATCACATTAATTTTAATTAAAGTGTAATTACAATAATTAATTAATTAAACTAATATTTCCAAAATATCAATTAAACTAATCACTCAATTTTTAATTATCCAACTCATGTCCAACACAAATTGTAGCAAAACAATTCATTCCACTCTTCTATAGCTCACGGTAATATGAGAAAATAATATCCAATTTTTTATTTCAATCAAATTAAATCATCAATCAATATTCATTTCATGCTTTAAACTTATCCAATAGCCTAAAATCAAAAAATCACCATGAGCAAAATTAAGGGTTATATTCGGCCACTTGAATGAATTGGGGAAAATTAGATCCAATTAATTTTTCTTAAATCCTATGATGCATAAATATAATTCATCATCATCAAAACATAACCAAGCAACCAATTTGAAAAAATCATGCTCCAAACATAAAATCCCCAAATAAAGTATATAAACCCTAAACTTAAATCATGCTTAGATATGGCTCTTGATACCATTGTTAATGTCCTAGACATGCCAAGGATCTCTACAACATGATATTGTGTGTGATAAATAAAAATAAGTTGCGGAAAGACTTACAATGAGTGGATGAAGTTCAAAACTTTCTTTGTATTTGAGGAAGCTCCAAGCTTTATTGAACCTTTCAAACCCAAGGGTGAGTTTCCCTATCACCTTCACATGACTCTCTATATGCTAGCAAGCTTGAAATTGTGAAACAAAATTTCCAAGAAAGGGAGAAGAGGACACGACCAAGAGGGAGAGGGAGAGA
Organism: Zanthoxylum bungeanum; assembly: GCA_019454045.1. Taxonomy (NCBI): domain Eukaryota; kingdom Viridiplantae; phylum Streptophyta; class Magnoliopsida; order Sapindales; family Rutaceae; genus Zanthoxylum; species Zanthoxylum bungeanum. Next base: position 218,780 of record SKCR01003495.1, read on the forward strand.
GTTTTTTTTTTCTTTTGATATTTTGATTTCTAAAATCAATTACCAAAGTCAACTTCAAAAGTTGGTAATGATTTACCAAAAGCAAAAGTGTTGGAGGGAAAAATGACTTTAAATGCCCTCAACCCTTCCATCACTCAAGTAGACACTTAATGTAAGTTGGTGGGCCCCACTTTAAATTCAAAATTCAAGTGGGCTTGCTCAACACACTTCGGGCTCGGGTTCGTTTAATCTGATTAAATGAATTTTCCGTCGCGACATAATTAAATCCAATTTAATTAAATCATAATTCCTAGCAAAATTATTACAAAAGTCGCTCACGAATTAATTATAAATTAATTCGTTCGCCCGAATTAAAATCCAATTTTAATTTCGCTTTGAAATTCAAATTCAATTAATATATCTAATATATTATTTAATCGATTAATTCCAAATTAATCGCGTTCTCTTTTCTATTTGAATTTTATCCTAGATAAATTATTGCCGCAATTAATCCTAGATTAATTTCTCTCTCATAATTAATCACTGATAATTATGTTCGAGTCAAATGTCATCAGTGAATATTTGGGAAGCGACCCAAGAGATCCATGGATATGTTGGCATTAAATCTGGTTGTCGGACAATCTGAACACGTGCGTACCCCGTACCATGTTCTTACCGATTTACAGGACATGGTTGGCTTATAGCAAAGCTCCGTGCCTACCCAATTCTCCATAAATATTCAACAAAGAATATATAATCTATATCATGCATAGTATACTATGTATTGCGTATTTTGATCCAGTATCAGATGTCACATGTTAGGTCTGGGGCTGGAATTGTGTCTGCCCCGTACGAATCACACATCGGATCACGGGAAACTAGTCTCTTTAATCGGATAATCATGACCTAGTCATACTATCCCGATAGCTGTAGCATATGAGAGTACTAGTTCTGTATCCCTGCGTGATCATCATCTCCATAAGACTGAAGTGATACTTCTATCTTGACATCACAACCAATACACTACGATTCTCAGTAAACCTAGAAGAGGCGTACACAGAACCTGTTAAAGCCCCGGACGACCAAAACCAAAGCGTACTGATTGTCGAAAGTATTAGGGATGCAAGTCTCAAGTTAAGACTAAATACACCTACCCTGATGTAGATTCCCATAGACACATAGTCATACTACCAATGGGATTCTGAGGGGTCTATCCAGAGCGAAGCTATTTCCGATCCAACGGTTAACAGAACCTCCTATCACACTTGCATAAGTATCATATACTTAGATATATGAAAACTATGACATTAAGCTTCCATAACGCGCACAAGTGTAATACTAGTCTATTCAACATTATCGATGTCCAGTCTCAATAATACTACGACTATTGATATTTAATGATTAAAGCGTTCGTGGATTAAATGTCTCATTTCTTATTAATCCGGAACTAATCATAAGAACTTTTATCAGTTATATATTAAAGTAATCTAATTACAAACCGATAAAATAGCAATTTCCTTTGTCACATAGTTAATTTGTACAACCACAATGTCTTTTACAAGTAGTGATGTTATAGGTCATAATTGTCCAACATAGGAATCATCTATGAGCCATTCAATATTCGCTCCAACGAATAACCACATGTATATCCGAGCTTCCTAAGATCATGGTACATCGGGGTAAACCATTGGAACTTTAATTCCAATATACGATATTTGCTTGTCTTATAGGCTATAAGAATTTTGTCCCTGACCGGCGTAATCACACGCATATAACAAAAGCGCACGTATCGTTCAAGTAGTATAAAAATATCGATCCAACGAGGACTTAATACCTAATCTATTATTTTATGAGGTCAAATGAGTACTAGTATCTAATATGTTGATTGATTGATTGGGAATGGTTATGATTTTAAATTTAAAAATAAGTAAATAAAATTGCGCAAAAGTAGGTTGAGGAAAATTAAAATTTATAAAACTATTCATGGTTGTGATTTCTTCCAATATCATTTTAAAGATGAAGTGGTTATTTCATTTTTGTGTAATATATCGGTTTAATAACCTGGAACACGAAATTATGTGAAAGCCTATGTCGATGGTCAGATGCAAATACCCAGTTTAACCCAATTGAACCATATGTCTATGTCAACTAAATTACCTGGATTCATTAAGTTTAAGTTCCAATTATGGCTACCCCCGCCCGACAGGTATATGTCTATCATTTAAGGAAATCTATTAAAGGGTTATCTATCCTCAAGGAAGATCGTGGGCTATTAAGTCTAAGGCTAAAACCTAAAATTCATTTGTCAAGTTTATTTTAGATTTACCAAATCAATCTTATTAGTGGCCAATTAACAAGACGCATTAAGCTTAAGACTTAATAAGTAAACCTTTAAATTACCCAAACTATAAAATAACCCCTTATAAACCGGTGATATTAGAATTCATCACAACCCTAGATAACTAACTTAGTTATGACACATAACTAGGGCTAGTAAAAACTTAAAAGTAAAAAAAAAAACATAAAATAAAATGTTGAAAAGTAAACACGGTAAAGTACATACTGGAAAGTAAAATTACAAAAATAAAATGCTAGGGTTAAAGGATCTACTTTTACTACTACTATTTTAGATATCTCCCTTAATATAATAAATTAACTTGTGTGATATTACCAACTAGCTATATAGGCGGTAACCTGATTAAGTCAAATTAAGTCCATAAACCAGCCATATAAGAGGAAATTACCAACCGACCAACCAGGCGGTATCCATGCTTAGTCAGATAAAACCAGTTTAAAAATGATTACCAACCGGCAATAGCGATATCCTCATTAAGCAAATTTTAAATAGTGAATATATTATAATTAGGGAGGTAAATCTAAATAGCAGTATAAAAGTTTTACCTTTCACCATAGCAGTGGAAGTTACCTCCTCATGTTGAATAGTAAAAACTGAAAAAGTAAAGAAAGTAAATTATTATTACAGAACGTAATTAAAATAATTACAAAATTGAAATTTAAAGAAAACTAGATATCAAACTCTCTATTTAAATCAGAGAATTCAGAGAGAAAGGTACATCTGAAACTGAAATCTCGCGCTGAATTTATAGGCCTCGGTAAGGTGTGTGCGTCGCGATGCGAACTTCGCATCGCGATGCACCACGTGTCACGCTCTGGTTGGCTTCTTCAGATTCTTATCCAATGACGTGGTGATGTGGATAATTGATTCAATAATTGCGATGACGTGGCGACACGTGGCGAAAGTGATTGTCGGCACCGTATGATGATGACACATGGCACGCTGTGATTGGCTGATGATGACGTGGCGCTGACATGGCAAGTTGACTCGCTCTACAACTGATGTGGACGATGACGTGGCTGACACGTGGTAGGCGCAAGTAAGCAAAGTCAAACTTCTCAGATTCTTACATGTGTCCCCTGGCACACATTAGCAGCTCATGGCGCATGTTAGGCGTCGCGACGCACAAAATTACCAAATTGTCCTTATGTCCGTTTTCACTGTTTTGGCCTTAAATCACCTCTAGAGAGTCCTGAAACTTTATTTATCTATAAAATAACACAAAACACATCAAAATATTCACAAAACTCAAGAATCTATTCAAAATATTATGTCAAATGAGTGAGAAATAGTGATGCATTTACCACTCATCACACCCCCAAATCTAACATTTTGGTAGTCCTCAAGCAAAACACTTAATAAAATAACAACAACATCTTTAAAACTATGCCACTTTCGTAGGGATCACGATTGCATTTAGCGTATGCAACAAGCCTTTAAATCCCTATGTGTCCCTAGTGGACGAGTTGTAGTCTCGTGAGGGTTTACAGCAATGATACCCAAAAATTTTACAAAAGTAAAATGTAGTGAAACTAATGCACACAAAAGCAAAAAGATAATAGAAAAGAGAATAAAGAAGTTAGTGACTAATCAGGTGAAACTTCTACTCCAGTCACTAGTTGTTTTCTTTCTTTCTAAATTACCGAATAAGTAAATTCTCTGATTATATTTACCATTCTCCATATATATAGCCAACAAAATATTAATCAACTCATTTTTGCCCACAATAGTCACAAGTGCAGTTGATAGAGAGTATATTTTTGTCCTAAAGTTTTATCAGAATTCACACCTTTTTGCAGCAGTGGTTGTAATAATTTTTCTCATTTTTCTGATTTTTTTCTTTGATTTTTTTCTTTGATTTTTTTTGATTTTTTTATTTATATACAATATCTTCCATCTATGTAGCGAGTGTTGGGTCGGTGGCTCCCAAACCAGTTGGCTTTAGGGCACCAGGTCTTAAGACCCCCTACGGACTTAATTACTCAGACTTCAGATATATATATTTTGCAACATCATTGATCCATGTAGCGAGCTTTGGGCCAGTGCGCCCAAACCAGTTGGCTTTAGGGCACTAGGTGTTAAAACACCCCTACGGACTTAATAACTCGGATCTCAGACATTTTTTTTTACTCCATTCCTTTTTGAGATGCTTCCTCCAATTAACTAGAGCACTGAATATTACAAACTTTTTATTACAGCTTATGTCTGTATGTTACCATGCATGTTGATAATATTTGCCAACTGAGCATATGAAGATCCATTTTAGTCAATTTTATGGAGAATTTACAAATTAAATAATTCAAAAGGAAATAAACAAAAATTAACTTATTTCGAAAATGGGTTGAAATAAGTATCAGGAATGAGAACTCCTTACACAACTATCTCTCACCAATTTCACATTTTTAATCAAAATAAAAACAAAAACGTAAAATATTTTTGTAATTTTTCGAAAAATTTTCAATTTTTTTTTATATTTTTCGAAAAATTTTGGACTAAAAATAAAAACAACACCAACTATAACAAGATACTGATCAATTAATTCCCTCCCCCAAAACTAAATGAGATATTGTCCCCAATGTCTTAAACAGTAGAAGAAGAGTTTAGAAGATAATACATGGTTAACTGAAATTCTACACGAAAAGTTAAGGGTTAAGATCCAGATTAATCCGACGCCTCCTACCACGATCGTCCTCGGACCAATTTATCTTGAAAGGATATGGTCAATATGTGGTTAATAGGCTAAGATTTGGTCTATTATATCTGGAGCAGTTATGGCAGTGAAGATGAGTTCTTTTAAAGGTTATGACACAAACCCATTTCTCCGGGCATCATCAAGAAACACACAAAGAAAATCATAAAATCCTTCAACGTTGTACAGTCTAAGCGGTTTCTGGTGTATGTTCAGGTTCGCCCAAGATAACACTGTAACAATTTCCTCCAATGTACCCAAGCCAACTGGCAAAGCAATAAAAGCATCAACACGGTTAATCATTTCTACCAATCGTTTAGACATACTGACACGATCAGTTCCTCTCCGTTTGATGGTCCAATAAGATTTGCTTCTGCCAAGGTTTTGGGATTCCCAAAACGTGACTGCCTCCCTCCTGTACAACTTTTGAAAAGATCCATATAACTCCAAGAGTGCCTTCGCCATATACTAAGTGCATATTCATTACAGCTAATACTTGACCCAATTCCTGTGCTGCTTCTACGTTTTGTGGTTTAACATCAACACTAGTACCGCAAACACACAAATGTTTTCAACTCGTCTTCTTGAAGTGGTTTCCATGTTTTACTCTGGAAGTCTTCAAAAGTGCAATGATGAGTTCAATTTATAACACCTGAAAAGGGTGAGTAAAATAATAGCACTAGTACCTGCCAAATGACAATTATTAGTTAACAGTAAAATAAATCATGATAGTCAAAAAGGTCTTGATCCTGTCGGAGAAAATAAAATAAAACGACAAAACAAATCACAATTATTAGGAAAAGACAAAGAGATATAATATGTACAAGAAATGTAGCGGCTTGATTGACGTCTATGTGTCAGGGACAAGCTTCCCATACAATTTTCTTATAAATTGGCAAACATTGTCTTTTTGAGTCAGATTCCTGAGACTTAACTGTTGTCTTTATTTTTGAAATTGTACATATAACACACGTATTTTGTGATACACACATCCACTATGATGCGTCTCAATAGTTTTAGATATATCATCTAAAAACTCCTTACTCAAGCCATCGCTAATGAAATTAATCTTATCTTTGCGGTTATCAGACACCATTCCTAAAGAAGGACAACGAGTATTACAAAACATACGAGCACGTTTATAACAAACACACATTCTTTTAGCTCTTCTTTTTAGCATAGGTGCTCTTTCCTAAACCAGGCAGATGTGAAATAAAAGAGTCAGAAGACTCACCTGCTAATTGGACCCGTGCTTCAATAATCCAACAAAGGTCAGTAGAAATACCTTTGATCATCAGTAGTCTCATCCGTTCCAAGTGAGCTTTGTCGACTTTCATCAGAGATTTTTGAGGGAGAGAAGGAAATTGCTTGTGAAGATTTGCGAGAACTTCTTCTATCCTGAAATGAATTAACCTGCGAAAACTAAACACACAGAATGAAATCACACCAAATCATAATATATACACAAATTGCATGGGTTGCCTCACATGCTAGCGCTAAGTTTAACATCGTCAGCTAGACGTGACTACCCGAATGTTAGGCTGGATTTGAAAGTGTGACACTTTCTTTTTGTCGCTCAAATGATTCTCCCTAGTAGTGCTTAACATGCTTGTTTTTAACCTTGAATGTTTTGTTGGAGTCAGGATCATGTATCTCAGCGGCTCTGTCTGGTAAAACCTTGGTGATCACAAATGGACCTGACCACCGTGATTTTGGCTTCCATTGGAAGAATTTCAGCCTTGATTTGTTTAACAATACCTTCTGCCCTGGTTCCAGTTGTATGCACACTAACTTCTCATCATGTCTTTTCCTTCCCTTTTCTTTGTACAATTTGGCATCCTCAAAAGGCTGGTTGTGAAATTCCTCCAATTCGTTGAGCCATTGAAACTTTTTCTCTTTTGTTGCTTGTAGTGCAAGAATTGGCAACTTCAGTACAAAAGACGCTTTATCTTCAGGCTCCACAGGCAATTGACATGTTTTAAGTTTGTCAGTAGAAATTTGCATTACATTGGAGTTTTGAAAGGTACTGTGTATCACATCAAGTCTGAAACAGTCCTCCTTCTTTTCATCATCTGTGAAATTCATGGCCTTGAAAACATTGAATGTTACTTCTTGGTCATGTACCCTCATGGTTAGTTCTCATTTCTGTACATCAATAATGGTTCGACCTGTAGCCAAGAATGGTCTTCCGAGTATTATCGGCACGTCTTCATCTTCCTCCATATCGAGGATAATAAATTCTACTGGGAAAATTAATTTGTCAACTTTGACCAGCACGTCTTCAATTACACCACTCGGAAATACTAGTGTTCTATCAGCAAGTTGCAGAGAGACTGAAGTGGGCATTGTTTCTCCAATCTGCAGTTTCCAGAAAATAGAAAAAGGCATCAAGTTAACACTTTCACCTAAATCACATAAAGCCATACCAAAGTTATGTTCTCCTATGATGTAAGGAATGGTGAAACTGCCAGGGATCTTTCAACTTTGGGGGAAGCTTCCTCTGAATGATGGCGCTGCATTCTTCTGTCAATGCTACTGTCTCGTAATCTCCCAATCTATGTTTCGTGAAAGAATGTCTTTCATGAATTTTACATAGCTGGGCATTTGTTCCAAGGCTTCTGCAAATGGAATGTTGATGTGCAGCTTTTTGAACACCTCCAAGAAACAGCATATTGCTTGTCCAGTTTGTTTTTCTGAAGACACTGAGGAAAATATGGAGTTGGAATGATCTGATCTTTTTCTTTTTCCTTTGCTTCTTTTTCCTCCATATGTTGCTTTGTTTCTTAGAACTTCCTCAGCAGTTGTTTGGCTCCAACATCTTTGTTGATTTCAGTATCGCTTTTTAACATGATGGGTATGACACTACTCATTCCCTGTGTTCCTTGGATTTGATTCTGTGTTGTTGGGAAGATTCCCTGGTGGTCTGTAACTCTGAGCATTGGCCAATTGTCCATTTGATTCTCCAATGCTTTGATAGAAGCAGATTGGCTTTGAAATATAGCATCATATGCTGCTTGTTTCTTTTTGAACATCTCTGCAATCCATTCTTTCATTTCTGGTTCTTTTTCATGTTACTGGCATTTGTTCTGTTGTTGAAATCCTGGTAGTGAATAGTTCTGCTGTTGGAATCCAGGTGGTGGATTGTTCTTTTGCCCTGAATTGTTGCTTCATGAAAAATTGTGATGATTCCTCCACCCTGGGTTGTAGGTGTTGGAATATGGATTGTTCCAATGTCTGTTGAAATTGTTGACATAATTCACCGTCTCTTCAAGTTGGTTTGGTTTTGGTGCTCCTTCATATGGTGAACTTGTGGCTCCAATGTCTTTGAGTGCTGAGAGTCTCCATGAATTACATATCTGATCCAGTTTGGCGTTGACTGCTGTATTGGCTCCAACTTCATAAATTCCTGCAATTCTTCGGATCATGCTCCTTTCTGTTGGCCACAAGGAATTGTTGTTGGCCATTTCTTCGATTAGGTCCCATGCTTGATCTTCTCCTTTTGCCATTAAAGCTCCTCTAGCAGCAGCATCAATTGTGGTTCTCATTAGTCCAGAAAGTCCATTATAGAAAGTTTGGACTTGAAGCCATTTTGGAATCTCATGGTGAAGACATTTCCGGAGCAAATCTTTGTAGCTTTCCCACGCTTCGTAGAGAGTTTCCGAGTCTTGTTGTACAAAGGATGTGATGTCATTCCTCAACTTTCCAGTTATGGCTGGTGGAAAGTACTTTGCAAGAAATTTTGTGGCTAAAGTGTTCCAAGTTGTGATGGAACCTGCTGGTAGTGAATGTATCCAAGCTTTAGCTCTGTCTTTCAATGAGTATGGAAAAACCCGCAGTCTCATTGCTTCTTCATCTTCTCGGTTGTTATTGAAAGTGCTGTAAACTTCCAAAAAGTTGCTGATGTGGGTATTAGGATCTTCAGTTTCTTTTCCCCCTAACTGCACTGACTGCTGAATCATCTGAATGCATGTTTTGATGTCACACGTATTTGCTGGTAAATGAGGAAGTACAATACAGGAAATGAAGTCGTCTACCACCGGAATAGTTCTGTCTCGAATGGGTATTGGTGGTGCAAATTCCAAAGGTTCAGGTTCCATATTGACTAAAACTTCTTGGCCTCACGCCTTTCCCTTTTCAACTGTCTGATGGTTCTTTCAATTTCCGGGTCAAACAGTCGGAGTTCAAAGTTTCTGGTTCGTCTCATGTAGTTTCTGAGAACCTGAAACACAAGAAAACAAAAAAATAAGTACAAAGAAATTAAATACAAGTAAAGGTATTTAACCTCAAAACTAATAGTGAAAGATAAATAAGTCCCCGGCAACGGCGCCAAAAACTTGGCCGGCGTATTCACACGCGTATAACGCAAGCGCACGTATCGTTCAAGTAGTATAAAAAGTATCGATCACACGAGGACTTAATACTTAATCTATTAATTTTATTAAGTCAAATGATTACTAGTATCTAATAGGTTGATTGATTGCTTGGGAATGGTGATGATTTTAATTTAAAAATAAGTAAATAAAATTGCGCAAAAGTAGGTTGAGGAAAATTCAAATTTATAAAACTATCCAGGGTTGTGATTTCTTCCAATATCATTTTAAAGATGAAGTGGTTATTTCATTTTTGTGTAATATATCGGTTTATTAACCTGGAACACGAAATTATGTGAAAGCCTCTGTCGATGGTCAGACGCAAATACCCAGTTTAACCCAATTGAACCATATGTCTATGTCAACCAAATTACCTGGATTCATTAAGTTTAAGTTCCAATTATGGCTACCCCCGCCCGACAGGTATATGTCTATCATTTAAGGAAATCTATTAAAGGGTTATCTATCCTCAAGGAAGATCGTGGGCTATTAACTATAAGGCTGAAACCTAAAATTCTTTTGTCAAGTTTATTTTAGATTTACCAGATAAATCTTATTAGTGGCCAATTAACAAGACGCATTAAGCTTAACACTTAATAAGTAAACCTTTAAATTACCCAAACTATAAAATAACCCCTTATAAACCGGTGATATGAGAATTCATCACAACCCTAGATAACTAACTTAGTTATGACACATAACTAGGGCTAGTAAAAACTTAAAAGTAAAAAAAAACATAAAATAAAATTTGAAAAGTAAATGCGGTAAAGTAAATACTGAAAAGTAAAATTACAAAAATAAAATGCTAGGGTTAAAGGATCTAATTTTACTACTATTATTTTAGATATCTCCCTTAATAATATATTAACTTGTGTGATATTACCTACCAGACTTATAGGCGGTAACCTGATTAAGTCAAATTAAGTCTATAAACCAACCATATAGGCGGAAAATACCAACCGACCAACCAGGCGGTATCCATGCTTAGTCAGATTAAAACCAGTTTATAAATGATTACCAACCGGCCAATATAGCGGTATCCTCATTAAGTCAAATTTTAAATAGTGAATATATTATAATTAGGGAGATAAATCTAAATAGCAGTAATAAAAGTTTTACCTTTCACCCTAGCAGTGGGAAGTTACCTCCTCATGTTGAATAGTAAAAACTGAAAAAGTAAAGAAAGTAAATTATTATTACAGAACATAATTAAAATTAATTACAAAACTGAAATTTAAAGAAAACTAGATATAAAACTCCCTATTTACATACGAGAATTCGGAGAGGAAGGTACGTCTGAAACTGAAACCTCGAGCTGAATTTATAGGCCTCGGTAAGGTGTGCGCGTCGCGAAGCGTCACGTGTCATGCTTTGGTTGGCTGCTTCAGATTCTTATCCAATGATGTGGCGATGTGGATAATCGATTCAATAATTGTGCTGACGTGGCGATGACATGGCAACACATGGCGAAAGTGATCATATAAAGCATGAACTTGTGAATACTAAAAGTAAGAATGGCGGAAACATACTTACAATGAATGGATGGATGGTTGTGTTGATAACAAAAATTTTGCTTTGAGATGTCCTCCAAGATCTCCTATTTGAATGTTGAATCCAAGCTCCAAGCTTTGGGATTCATTCCAAGCTCTTGGGATTGGTTTCCCTATCACCTTATATGATTCTTCAAGTGTGCTAGCACTAAGAAAAATTTGCAACAAATCTTCCTTATTGTTCTTGCAAGTTTCGGCCAATAGGGTTTTGGGAGAGAGAGAGAGTTTTGTTTTTGTCTTTTTTTTTGTTTCTAAAACAATTACAAGTCTTATGAAAAGTCAAAGGCAAAAATTTGGTATATCCTTTTCCAAAAAGGTTAAAGCAAATTTGGAGTGAAAAAATCAATTAAAGCTTCCAACTACTCCCATCACAAATAGTGACTAGATGTCAATCACAAAAAGATTACATGACTTCCATCACTAAAGTGACTTGCGATGTGACTTGTGGGCCCCACTTTAATTCAAAATTCGAGTGGGCCCGCAAACACATCCCGGGCTCGGGTTCGTTAATTCAGAATTAGCAAATTTTCCGTTGCGATATAATTAAATCAAATTTAATTAAATAATTATGCCCAGCAAAATTACTATTCACGTCGCTCGCGAATTAATTCTAAATTAATTTGTTCGCCCGAATTAAAATCTAATTTTTAATTCTGTTATGAAATCTAATTTCATTTAATATATCAATATTATTTTATCGATTAATTCCAAATTAATCGTTCTCTCTCTTTTAATAGTATTTTATCCCAGATAAAATCTCTTCGCTATTAATCCTAGATTAATTATGTTCGAATCATACGTAATCGGTGAATCTTTGGGAAGCGACCCATGAGATCCCTGGATATGTTGGCAGTAAATCCGGTCATCGGACTATCCGAACACGTGCGTACCTCGTACCACGTTTTTACCAATTTACGAGACGTGGTTGGCTTCTAGCAAACCACCGTGCCTACCCAATTCTCCAGAAATATTCTTAAAGGAATATATAATCTATGTCAGGCGTAGTATACGTAGTATTGCGTATTGCGATCCAGTATCAGATGTCACATGCAAGGCCTGTGGCTGGAAAAGTGTCTGCCCCGTACGAAGCATATATCAGATCATGAGCACTAGTCTCTTTAATCGGATAATCATGACCTTGTCATATTATCCCGATGGTTTCACCCATTAGAGTACCAGTTTTGTATCCCTGCGTGATAATCATCTCGATATGACTGAAGTGACACTTCGGTCTTGACATCACACCCAATACACTACGATTCTCAATAAATCCAGAAGAGGCGTACACAGAACCTGTTAAAGTCCTGGACGACCAAAACCAAAGCGTATTGATTGTCATAAGTACTAGCGATGCAAGTCTCAGGTTAAGACCTAATACACCTACCCTTATGCAGATTCTCATAGACACATAGTCATACTACCAATGGGATTCCGAGGGGTCTATCTAGAGGGAAGCTGTTTCCGTACCATCAGTAAGCACAACATCCTATCACACTTGCATAAGTTATATGAGAACTATGCTGTTACGCTTCCATAACACGCACAAGTGCAATAGTAGTCTATTCCGTATTATCGATGTCTAGCCTCGACTATACTACGACTAGGGATATTTAATGATTAAACCTTTATGGATTGATATTGTCTCATATCTTATAATCCGGAACTAATCATAAGGACTTTTATCATTTATATATTTAAGTAATCAAATTACAAAATGATAAAATGCAATTTCATTGTCACTCAGTTAATTTGTACAAAAACCTCAATGTCTTTTACAAATAGTGACGCTATGGGTCATAATTGTCCAACAATCTCCCGCTTAAGGTACGTGCCAACGAGTTACGGTGTGTGACTAACTGTCAAATAGATTTCCCATTGTAGATTCCCCAGAGAGAGGGTGGAGCGAACTCTCTTAAATACCCAAGTCTCTTAGGCTCTTATCGCCTATGTGATAGGAATAAACAGCAAGTCTTCCAAATTAGTATGTCACAACAAGCTGCGGTTAATGATTATCTAGGTGCCCTTACAGCTTTTCCTTATAGAAAGGTAGTGAATGAAAGAAGACACCAAACCATCACCTAGCATTAACAATGCCTTTGATTAGACCCCCTCAACCCATAATAGACACGGTTAACTTAAAGCATAAATCACAAACATTACAAGACATTATTTCGGGGCCAATTCTCTATCCCCAGTGGAGTCACCAGACTGTGGGACACAGAAACTGGGCGGCGCATGCTGTTCAGGGCTCGCGGCCTGGTTGGGAGTACAGAGTAGCCCGCGGGGGACTAAACCGGAGAATAAATGAGTCACCACCCGGTGTGAACCGGGAAAATGATTTAATGCTGCACTCACCCCTCGCAAGGGAAGACCTCAAACCGTTGGGTTCGGAATGGTCCCTTACTTATGCCACTTGTAATAAAATAATTTGTGCAATAATTTAATCGAGTCTAGCAACATATATTCCTAAGGGTATTATATTTCTATGTTCGCATGCATAAATCAAAAGTTCATCTAACTTCACATGTAACACATTTTGATATTTGCATACAACCTATTTGCATATAATCTATGTCCAAATTTGCATACAACCTATTTGCATACAATCTATGTCCAAATTTGCATACAACCTATTTGCATACAACCTATTTGCATATAATCTATGTCCGAATTTGCATGCATAAAGATAAATTGAAATACGCCAAGTATATAATGTCATAAGTACATTACATTCATGGACACGGAAATGCAAACAAATGGCAGTTGCGCAATCATACGTAATAAAGAGAAACAATTAGGTATATAATGCAAAGAAATAACCAAAGAGGCAATTGTACATCAAAATAAACGTGCCATGATGCAATTTGAAAGATAAATATTGGAAGTGAAAGAAAATAGATGCGACATATGACCACATCTATATAGGACTTCAAGTGTCCGATTGAACATATCTCATATTCAATCGAATGCACTTTGTCCTGAGCGGCAAAACGTCATGGCAAAGGTAGCCCGTAGGCTTTCTATCACTCAAAGTGGAGGATCTTTAATCCAACTTGATTTGCCCATGCGCGATGCAACATGATGCATGATTATGCAAGAGGATGACATACAAAGAAAAGAAAATAACGAAATAAACGGCGCGGTGAAATATCGTGGTAAAGGTAGACCGTAGGCTTTTTATCCCTCCAAATAGAGGACCTTTAATCCAACTTACTAAGCCCATGCGCATCACATCATAATGCATATAAAAGTAAAGACAACAATATTGGACTTCATATCCCCGACTGAACACGTCTTACATTCAACCGAATATACATCATCCGGCGCAGCAAAACATCGTGGTAAAGGCTTTTAACCCCTCAACATGGAGGACCTTTAATCCATCTTACTAAGCCCATGCGCTAATAACATAATGCATATAAAAATAAAGACAACAATATCGGACTTCGTATACCCGATTGAACGCATCTTACATTCAACCAAATATACATCATCCGGCGCGGCAAAGCATCGTGGTAAAAGATTTTAACCCCTTGACATGGAGGACATTTAATCCAACTTACTAAGCCCATGCGCTAATAACATAATGCATATAAAAAATAAAGACAACAATATCGGACTTTGTATACCTGATTGAACACATCTTACATTCAACGAATATATACATCATCCAGCGCGGAAAAGCATCGTGGTAAAGGATTTTAACCCCTCGAAATGGAGGACCTTTAATCCAACTCACTAAGCCCATGCGCTTTATCTCATCATTACACAGACAAATAGCATGCAGAAATTAAATAACGGATAGTAAATGAATCAAGATAACATAAAACAAAATATGTGACGTTTACTCAAGTGGTACGTGGAGTTGTTTCCCAAGTACAGACCGCACTACCGTCCATTCAGATTCGGCTACGGAATTTACGTCTGGGTTTCCATCCTATATACCACAAGAGATGACACATTTTCCCATCCATTCAAAGCCACAACATGCATCCACAAACGACTTTCATGCGAAATAAATAAATAAAACAATTAAAAGATAAATAAAAATAAATATGAAAAGTGCCCTCAGGTCTAACCTTTTAATCATCTCTCGAAAGTACGATATACAGTCAGGGGACTGTTTTAGGGGCTGATTTGCAGTCATTTACTGGCAGTGCAGTGGGCAGTTTGTGATCTTGCGTGAACTATGGAGGGGGCTTTACGGTGAGGCTTTGGTTTGTTGTTGGCAGGTGCGTGAGGGTGTTAAATGCAAGGGGCAGATGGCGTGCTTGTCTAGTGAGGTCAGCAAGTGTGTGAGGCTTTGGTTTGATGAGGTTGAGTGACATTAAGGTTGAGCATGGGCTGCTTACGTGGGAAATAATGTGGAGAGGAAGGCTGGGCGTGTGGGTTATCTTGGCAGTGCGTGGTCAATGAACAAGTGTGTATGGCTTCGTTTAAGGTGTGTCTTTGTGTTTGAGTGTATAAGTGGTGTGATGTGGGCTGTGTTTAATCGGCTAGTGGGTGAGAGACGAGAAGTGGATTCAGTTGTAGGGTGGAGGGGCTTGAGGACGTTTGAAGGCTTGTGAGTCGTGATGAATATTTTGAAGGCAGTGAGTGGGTTGTGAATGCTAGGGCTTTTTTTTTGTTTATGCGTGAATCAGAGAGGGGGGAAGTGTTGGAATTTGGATTCTTTTATAGACAAAGGCTAGGGCTTCTCCTTGTTTGAAAAGGAATGAATCATTAGTGTCTTACAAGGAAAGTCTAATATTTGATTGGTGGACATGATTTGTTTAAATTAGGAATAAGTTATTTAATTTGTTTTGTTTAGGCATGAGATTTGTTTAATTAGGAAATAATATATTTGATTGATTGATTTTAATTAGGCATGATTTTATTGATTTTATTGTATTAGTTAATTTGGTATATGATTTTTAGATTTTATTTAATTCCTCATATGTTAAATATGCATTTTATTAATTTGGATGTGTTTCAAGTGGGCTGGACATGAATGGGCTTGGTGTGGGCGTGTGGCTTGGCTTTGGAGGTGGGTTTGCTGGTAAGCTTAATGGTGTGTGGGCTTGCAGGGGTTTTAGGTCAAGGCAAAGAAGTTCGCGGGGATTTTGGGTTGAGGTTAATTGGTTTGCGGATGTTTTAGGCTAGGTGAATTTTAAAACGAAGGTCCACCAGCGAGCCCGGAGCTAAACAAGCTAAAGTATATTGATTTTCGCAAGTATTAGGTATGCAAGTCTCAGGTTAAGACCAAATACACCTACCCTGATTCAGACTTCCATAGACATATAGTCATACTACCAATGGAATTCCGAGGGGTCTATCCAGAGCGAAGCTGTTTCCGTACCATCGGTAAACACAACCTCCTATTACACTTGCATAAGTATCTAATACTTAAATATATGAGAACTATGCCGTTATGCTCCCACAACGCGCACAAGTATAATACTAGTCTATTCCGCATTATCGATGTCCAATCTCGATAATACTACGACTAGGGATATTTTAATGATTAAACCTTAATTGATTAATACTGTCTCATATCTTATTAATCTGGAACTAATCATATGGGCTTTTATCATTTATATATCCCGGTAATCCAATTACAAATGATAAAAGAGCAATTTCCTTTATCACATAGTTAATTTGTACAACAACACCATGTTCTGTACAAATAATGATGCTATGGGTCATAATTTTCCAACAATCTCCCACTTGGCCTATAGCCAATCACTCAAGTTTCCTACACTTGAACTATGTATGGGTCGCTCAAACTTCTGCTGAGAAACTTCTTTCGTCAGCGGATTTGCAAAATTATCATCTGATGCGATTTATTCGATCATCACATCGCCACGATGTATGATCCGAACGAATCAGATGAATAGTTAAAGTATATACCTGGATCCTTGATGAGACCATTAATTATTTAGCCTGTGATGAAGCCTAGCTCAGCTGCTAACATAACTACTCCTAATCCAATTAGGATTATAAAGATCCAAAGTGCTTCTATTGCTGCCTCTGCTGCATCAATATTCTACTTTTATTATTTATTCGGCAACAGTATCTTGCTTGGAATAATTCCAGCTCACTTTTCTGTTGATCAAACTATATAATACCCTTATTACGACTTATAGTCGTTTTTGTCGTTTAGGAAACTTGCAGCAGTGAATCCAGTCACTTCAAGTTCTACTTCTCCATAGCTCAAGAAAGCATCATTAGTTCATCTAAGATACTTAAGGATGTTCTTAACATCAATCCAGTGACTATCACTTGGATTGGCCTGATTGTGACTACATGTGCTCAAAGCATATGAGACACCAGGTCGCGTACAGTTCTTTCAATGTACGAGTTCTCGGAGAGTGGCAATAACTTTTAGATCTATCCTAGTAGATCTTTATTCCTAGAATAAAGGTTGTCCCTCCCAAGTATTCTATGGAGAATTTTCATGAAAGCCAAGCTTTCACCGATCGTATTATGGAATATCACTTCCAAGAAATGATATATCATCATTATTTATGAAAATCACTGTCAGTGCGCTCCCACTAATAATTTTATATACACAAGAATCATTTTCGTTTTGAATTAAATCATATATCATTATGATTACATCAAAACAATAGTTCCAAGAATGCAATGCTTGCTTCAATCCATAAATGGATTGAATTAACTTGAAAACCTTGTTTGCTCGTTTTGGTACGATAAAACCATCAGGACGTTGTAAACATCCTCCAAAAGGTTTCCATTTAAGGAAAGCGATTTTTGACGTTTAGCTGCCATATTTTATAAATGAAACATGCAGCATTAGCAAGTATTATCCAAATGGATTTTAACCATGGCAACGAGAAAAAGGTTTTGTCGTAATCGACACAATGTTGATAACGATACCTTTTCGCTAAAAGCCTAGCTTAGTACGTTGGTATGTTGCCATCCATGTATGTCTTCCTTGAAGACTTATATAGTACCAATAGGCACAATGCCTTCCTGTACATCAACTAGTGTCCAAACTTAGTTGGTATACATGGAATCTATTTCGGACATCATGTCACTTTGCCATAATATGGAGTCGATACCTTGTGTCACTTCCTTATACGTAGCCGATTTATCTTCCTCAATAAGATTGACATCTTCATGAGGTGAGATCAGAAACCCATACCTCCCACGTTGTTTTCTGACTCTCTCCGACTTATGTGGTTCTTATGTATTCAAAGATTGTGGTACAGTTTCATCCATGATGGACTGTTTGTGTTCCGTTAAGGAATCAGTGCCTGGAACAATAATACTCCGATTTTCATCGAGTTTTACTTTCCTCTCACTTACCACTGCATATAGGTATTCCTCTTAGGAAAACCGCATGGCGAGCAACAATTACATTGTTCTCTTGTGAGTTGTATAAGTACTATACTTTGGTTACCCTAGGATAACCTACAATTAGGCACTTATCTGATTTGGGTTCTAGTTTGGTATCATCCAAACATATGCCCAACATTCCCAAATCTTCAGGAATGATAAAACCCGGTTTCTTTCCTGTTCATATCTAATATGAAGTCTGTCAAATAGATTTTTATGGAACCTTATTCAAAATAAGTATTGCACTGTTTAATGCGTATCCCTTGAAGGAAAATGGTTGCTCAGAGCGACTCATAATTAACCTTACTATGTCCAACAAGGTTCGATTTCTCCGTTTGGACACACCGCTCAATTGAGGTGTTCCGGGAGGAGTCCACTGTGAAAGAATACTATACTCTTTCAAATAATTGAGAACCTTATTACTTAAGTATTTCCATCACGGTTTAACCGTGACAGTTTAATACTTTAGCCGATCTGTTTTTATACTTCGTGTCGAAACTCTTTGAATTTTTCAAAAGTTTTCGATTTATGTTTCACAAGAAACACATAACCATAACGCGATGCCACATCCGTAAAGGTTACGAAGTTTTCATATCCACCTCTAGCCTAGCTAGACATGGGACCACTTACGTCACTATGAACAAGGGCTAACAGATCGATGGCACTTGCACTTTTACCAAGTAAAATGTGTTTTAGGCACTTTTCCTAATAAACTAGATTCGTAGACATCATTTGAATATAATCAAATTTATCCTAGTACCACTCTTCAAAAGTGTGGATATACGAGTCTTGTTTAATATGTCTCAGACAACAATGCCACAAATATGTCTCATCTGATCAAATCAGTTTGAGCTATTTGTTTGTCATGTATACGTTTAAGATTCTTTATATTCAAAATATAAATATTGTTATCACATCTAATGTGTGTTTATCTCAATATCATCTTTATAAAATAAAACACTTTAGTGTTCTAGAACTATAGGGTATGATTAACTTAGATATAGAGATATGTTTCTAGTCAAACTAGGTACATTTTAACTTTTTCCTAATTTAAGTACACACCCGAAGGTAGTTCCCAAACTTAGGTTTCTACGGTTTAAAACAGCGACTCTCGTCCCGTTTCCGACTTGTAGGTAAATCTCAATAGAAGCCAGTCTTCTGCTTATCAGCAGATATCCCACACATCAGTACATATTTATGTAACCACATATAGTATTCAAAAATCCAATTTTGAAACCAGTAGTGAACATGTTTATGACAAACATATTTGAAGTCGGAGCTTTGCCTGTCTTCCATTCCTTCATGTATGCCTTATCCATATGGCAGTCACGCTTCCAGTGACCCCGTTTGCCACATTTAGGTGCAGACATATTGGGACATGTCTTTTGTCTTCATAGAAGACTGTGATGATTTTGCCTTTACCCCTTTTTAGAAGCTCTGGCTCAGCCTCCTAGAGCATAGCCATCAACTCTCCAAGAGTTTACTCTTTGTTCACAATGAACCTTCCCACCTTTTGGGTAGAGACTATAAGATCAAATCTTTGGTAGTCTCGGCCACGTAGGTAATGCCTATTGGAGATTCCAAGGTCCCAAGGATCATAAATCAAGCATGAAACATAAGTGAATACATCGAGGGAGTGTTGGATAATATGACCCATAGCGTCACTATTTGCACAGATCATTGTGTTGTTGTAGCAAATAACTATGTAACAAGGAAATTGCACTCTCGTCATTTGATTAGATCACCATAGATATATAATGAAGAGAGGTCCCTATGATTAGTTCCTGGATTGAGATGATATGAGACACAGTATCAGTCCACGAAGGATTAATCATTAAATATCCCTAGCCGCAGTATTATCGAGACTGGACATCGATAATGCGGAATAGGCTAGTATTGCACTTGTGCGCGTTGTGAGGGCACAACGGCATAGTTCTCATTATATAAGTATTGGATACTTGTGCAAGTGCGATAGGAGGTCGTGTTTCACCGATGGTACGGGAAACAGCTTCGCTCTGGATAGACCCTTCGGAATCCCATTGGTATTATGACTAGGTGTCTATGGGAGGCCGAAATCAAGGTAGGTGTGTATAGTCTTAACCTGAGACTTGCATCGCTAATACTTACGACAATCGGTAAACTTGGTTTTGGTGGTGGGGGATCTTAACTGGTTCTGTGTTCACCTCTTCTGGGTTTATCAGGAATCGTAGTGTATTGGATGTGATGTCAAGACGGAAGTGTCACTCCAGTCATAATGGAGATGATGTCCACAGGATACGGTATAGTGCTCTTAAGTGATGCGCATCCAATCGTGATATTATGACCAGGTCATGAATATCCAATTATAGAGACTAGTTACCAGACATCCGATATGTGTTTCGGACGGGGCAGACACTTATCCAGCCCCAGCCCTAGCACGTGACTATCCGATACTGGGCCGATATGCACAATACAATCGTATACTACGCTTGATACAGATCTAGATATTCTTTGATGAATATGTCCGGAGAACTTGGGAAGACTTGGTGCTTTGCTAGGAGTCGACCTTGTCTCGTAAATCGGTAGAACGTAGTACTTGGTACGTACGTGATTCGGATACTCCGACGACCGTATTTACTGCCAGATTATATCCGGGGATCTCATGGGTCGCTTCCCGATAATCCACCGATGACGCAACACTCGCACTCTTGAATAATCTGGGATTATATAGAAGAGAGAGAGAAAATTAATCTAGGATTAATAACGGAGATATTTTATCCGGGATAAAATGTCGTCTAAAGAGAGAGAACGATTAATTCAGAATTAATCGATGAATTAATATATTCGATGTATAAACAAATTAGATTTCGACGCGGAATTAAAATTAGATTTTAATTCGGGCAAACGAGTTAATTTAGAATTAATTCGTTAGCGACGTAAATAATAATTTCGCTAGCCGTAATTATTCGATTTAATTAACGTCGCGACGTAAGCTCGGTATTTCGGAAATATCGAACCCGAACGCGTGAGTGCACGTGGGCCCACTTTCATTTGGAAACGTGTGGGGCCCACATGACACATGTCATTTTATGCATTATTTAATTCTAATGCATTGCATGGTGATAGTGTACAATACACTCAATGGTTTTGCATGGAGTTTGAGTGTTTGACACTCTAAGCCATTGCATGTTTTGTGTCATAAGATTATTATTAATTTAATAAATATTATGGCATAAATATAAATTGATTTTTTGTAACAAAAATCAATTAACACAATTTCATCTCTCTCAAACTCTCTCATCTCTCTCACGCCCAAATGGGGCAAAATGTTACTGGTTTTGGAAGCCAAAAACCGTGAGCAAGGGAAGCCAAGAGTTGGGTTTTCATGGTGAAAACCGCAAGTGCTAGCACACTACGAGTCTTGCGAAGGTGGTAGGGAGGTTCCCCCATGAGTCGGGATCCATCGGACGAAGCTCGGAGCTCCGTTTCTTCACTCAAATTTCTGTTTTGCAGGGCAGTGGACTGCTGCAGTGGGCGCACAAGGCAGTGAGTTTCTTTCTTGGTTCAATTCGTCTTCAATTCGACATAACCGATCAATGTGAGTATTTCTGCCTACCTCCGTTGATGTATTCACGCATTATTTCATGTCTTGATTTGATCTTGGGACCTTAGAATAAACCAACAATGGCATCAAGAGCTAATGTTGCAAGCATGAAAATGTGAGGGCTTAAAATTTGGGGTAAACTTGTTTTGAGCATGATTTGAATGAATTGAATGTTTGAGTATGCTTATAACCATGTTTAATTAAGGTTTGATTGGATCAATTTAATGAAATAATGATTGGATCAATTTTCCCCAATTGATGGAGCTTGGCCGAATGGTATAAGGCATTTGGAGATTTGGAATTTTTTGATTTTTGATTCATTGGATGAGTTAGAATCATGTAGGATGATGTTAATTTGAAATTAATTGGATTGAATTTTGAATTGAACAAAATCCCTAAATTCCTTATGTTGGCCGAATCTACAATGCCCTTTAATGTCTTGGTAATTTTGATTTTATGAACATTGGATGTGTATGAAATCATTCGGGAAGTTAATACGTTGTCGATTGTGTAATTAATCGGATTGAATTCAAATCGGACAAAATAACCGTCCTTGGCCGAGACTTAGAAGCATGTAATATGGGTTTGATTTTTCATTATGTGTGTTTGACATGTAATAATGAATTAAGTATGATTAATTGGACTAATTTAGTATTTTGGAAATGTTGATTTAGTTGATTAATCATATAATGCACTTTTGGTAATTAAATTGTGAAAATTGGATTTTTGGATTTAATTAATTGGGCCTAATTTTGGAAATTAGAATTTGTAATTGTAATTGGGCCTATTGGGCTTGATTTATCAAGTTTGGTTTAGGCCAATGGATTGGATCCAATTGGGCCCAAAACCTTAACCATAAAGCCCAATTGCGACTAATGAACCTTTAATGTTTAATTGGGCCTAATGGGCCGAAATTGATTTCTAAGGCATTTTGGGTGATTCCACTATTGGGCTTTGGTTGCCGAAGCCCATGCCTAAAGAAATTAATTGAAGCCCATTAGACTTAAATTAAATTGACGTTGGACGTTAATCGGACTTTGAGTCCCGACGCGATTGAATTTGGAATTTAAATCGTAAAAGGTTTATTAATATAAAGTGCAATATTTAATTTGGAATTGAAAGTGGATTAGTATTAAATACATGTTAAATTAGATTTAATGATGTAGTTTAATTTAATTCATGAATTTTACTTTGAGTACTTATTCGCAAAAACGAGTTTGACTCGAACAAAATCAAATAGTTGTTTGAACATTGGATGATCACTTAATTATCAGATTAATTAATTTGATTAGATTGATTGATAGCATGCTTATGTGTGTGAATACGGGTTGTGTTGAATGAATAATGCATATCGGATGGATATTAGATGGGTGGGCAATTTTAGAAATTGTTGTAATAAATTCGATTTATTAAATTGGACCTGCGTGTCCAGCCTTATCACATTCTTTCTCTTTGTATTCTCTTCTCACCTATTCCCCTCTATGTATATGAGGTTTCTTTAGAAGTGTAGTGTAACGGGTAGAAGTAGTACAAGTGCTAGCTTGAGTGAGAAAGGGAGAGATTTGATCTAGGATCAATGTGTAAATATCCATCCGCATATCATTATTATTTTATTTCATACTCGCTTTATTATGTATTTAGAATGCATGTTTAAGGGTGTATGATGATGAGACCTAACAAAGATAATTAAATTGGTAGCCAATTTGCACGCGAAAATCCCTCAATCTATATTAAGCAAATATCCTTCCATTGAATGATTCTTGTTCAAGATCCGAAGTTGGCATTGGTTTGTTTTTGACCAAAGTCAAGACCTTTGTCAATCAAGGATGTACTTGAATCATGAGAGTTTTTGTTGCATATCGGTGTCTTGTCCAAATCGTGATTTTTATTGGCCAAAGTCAAGATCACTTTTTGTCCAATGACATTGATTACGAAACTTTCCTCCTCGTCAATGGGTCCCCGCTTAACTGGAATCATTTGTTTGTTTTTGGCCAAAGCCAGGCCTAGATGATTCGGAGGATAGGTTAGGAAAATGTAATGGACATTGACATTTTACATATGTTTCGGACTTGGATGTCCACCTAACCGGATCTAGAATTGGATTGGATCCAATTGATCTGTGAGATCTACCTAGTTAAATAGCATACAGCTTTTATTGGCCAAAGTCAAGGTTGTGTGTTATTTAATAGGATCCTAGCCCACTAGGAAACATGGTTTCCCGAGTACTCCACAGAGGGTTAGAGGCTCGACGAAAATAGTGGGAGGCAAGTATTGAATTTGCAACATTCGTTCGAATACTCGCTAAACACGCTCATTTTATTTTACTCGTCATATTAATCAAAAGTATTAGTCGGACTAATATTTTATGTTGTTTTAAAAATATATAGTTGGACTATATACAAACTCATTCAATATATAGTTGATTTTGTAATTGGATTATAGTAATCAATATAATTGAATTAAATGATAGTTGATTTTATAATGGGATTATAGTAATTAATATTAAAATTATAGTTGATTAAATAATTGGATTGTTGTAATCATTATAATAAATAGTACCTTAATAATTTGATTAAATAGTTGGACTATTAAAATCAAGTAAAGAATTGAAAAGGTTGAATATTTAAAATATATAATCCTTGGATTAAATGTTTTAAATGATTTAATTTTCAATTGGGAATTAATAATAGGTTTATTTATTTGATAAAATAACTTATTATACTAGCCCATAATTAAGCAAATAGTAGAGCATAAAGTCTTTGGAAGATTAATGTGATGATGACTTTAGTGCTTAATTATATACTTACAATAAATCTATCTTTAGATTTAAAAGTATTAAATTGCAATTAATAATTCTTGGAGAATTAATTGACTATTCTAGTGGAGAAAAGTCAAAGTTTGCAATTGGGCATGTAGCACAAGGTGCACATCGTTTCGATATTCCAAAACCCAAGGCTTGGGCAAAGGTTTGTGAAATATTGAAAAGGATAATTGACATATCCCAAAGTGACTACCATTTGGATATGGAAGACACGAAGGAATTAAAGAAAGGGCGAGGCTCTAACTTAAAAAATATTTCAAAGTTATGTCACAACTAGTATTAAAATTAATTTTAATACTTAGTGTGGTACATAAAATATATGTATTGACGTTCAGAATCCGCTGTGAGCTGGATACTGCCTTCAAGCCGAGATTTCTCTGCGAATCGGAAACGGGACGAAATTCGCTGTTTCGACCGTAGACACCTAAGTTTAGGAACTACCCTTTGGGTATGTACTTAAATTAGAAATGTTATAATGTAACTAGTTTAACTAGAGACATTATCTCTATATCAGTGTTTAATCCATTGCGGATAAAACCTTTATATTCTAGAACACTAAAGTGTTTCATTATAAAGATGATACTGAGATATATACATTGGATGTAAATAACAGAATTTATATTTTGAATATAAAGAAAAATCTCAAACATATAAAATGACAAATAAATAGCTCAAATTGATTTGATCAATAGAGACTTATTTGTGGCATTGTTGTCTAGGACACAATTAAACAAGATTCGTATATCCACACTTTTTAAGAGTGGGTACTAGGACTGATTTGACTATTCAAATAAGGTCTACGAATCTAGTTTATTAGGTAAGATACCTAAATACTATTTACTTGGTAATAGTAAAAGGGCCACCGATCTGTTAGCCCTATTCATATGAATTTAAGTGGGCCCATATCTAGAAGGCTAGATGTGAACATGAATATTTCGTGACCTTAACGGATGTGACATCACGTTGTGGTTATGTGTTTCTTTTGAAGAACACAGATCGGAAACTTTAGAGTTTCGACACGAAGTAGACAAACAGATCGGCTATAGTGTTATTCCGCCACGGTAATACCGTAATGGAAAATACTTAAGCAGTAAGTTTCATACGTACATGAAAGAGTATGGTATTCTTTCAGATGAGGACTCCTCTCGAGACACGTCAGTTAGACGGTGTGTCCGAATAAAACCGAATTTTGTTGGACATGATAAGGTTTATCACGAGTCGCTCTGAGCTACTATATCTCCTTCAACCGGATATGTATTAACAGTGCAAAACTTATTTAGAATAAGGTTCCATATAAATCTGTTTGACAGATATCATATAGGATATGAACAGGGAAGAAACGAGGTTTCTCATTCCTGATAATTTGGGTATGCCAGGCATAGCGTTTGGATGATACCAACTAAGGACCCAAATTGGATAAGTGCCAATATAGGTTATCCTAAGGGAAACCTTAAGTATAATACTTATAAATCCCACATGAGAACAATGTAATTGTTGCTCACCATGCGGTTTTCCTGAGAGGAATACCGATATGCAGTGGTCAGTGGGAGGATAGTGATACTCGATGAAAATCGGAGTAATACTGTTCAAGGCACGAAGTCCTTAATGGAACACAAATAGTTCATCTATGATGAAACTATACCATTAATCTTCAAATACACAAGAAACTAGTAGATCGGATAGAGTCAGAAAAAAACCTAGGGTATGGGTTTCTGATCTCGCCCGATAAAGATGTCAATCTTATGGTGGTGTACCATCCGACTACGTTTATGAGGAAGTGATACGAGGTATCGACTCCCTTTTATGGCAAAGTGCCATGAGTCCGAAATGGATTCCATGTATAACAACTATGTTTGGATACTAGTTGTTGTACCACAAGGCATTGTGCCTATGGTACATTAAACGTCTTCAAGGAAGACATACATAGAAGGCAACATACCAACGTGCAAAGTTATGCTTTCGACGGAAAGGTATCGTTATCAACATTATGTTAATAACGGTTCAACCTTTTACCATTGCCATGGTAAATCCATTTTGAAAATGCTTGTTGATAACTGCGTATATTCATTTATGAAATTGTCAATTACAAATCAAAATCGCTTTCCTGAAAAGGAACCTTTTGGAGGATGTTTACAACATCCTGACGATTTTGTATAACCGACAAACAAGGTTTGCGGGTTATTCGATCCATGTTTGGATCAATGCAAGCATAAGGTTCTTGGAACTGACGTTTTGAAATAATCATAATGGTTTATGATTTACTCAAAACGAAATAAACTCTTGTGTATATAAGGAGGTTAGTGGGAGAGCGCACTGACAGTGAAATTCCCATAAAGCTATTGTTGAAAGCTTGGCTTTCAATAGAAATTCTCCGTAGAATTCTGGGGAGTAACAACCTTTATTCAAGGAATAAAGATCTACTGGGATAGATTTGGAGTTGTTAACACTCTCTGGGAATTGTACATTTAAAATGTACTTGTATTGGTGTCTCATACGCTTCGAGCATATGGAGTCACAATCAGGTCAATCCAAGTGATAGTCACTGGATTGAAGTTAAGAACATCTGTTAGTATCTCTGAGAACTAAAGATGCTGTCTTAACCTATGGAGAATGAGAACTTGAAGTGACTGGGATCACTGCTGCAAGTTTCCAACATTAAATACTGTGGTACTATAAAGTTTGAATAACGGACAGTGAGCTGGAAATCTTCCAAGCAAGATAACTGTTGCCGAATAAACAACAAACGCGGATTATTGCTGCAGCTGAGGCAGCAATAGAAGTCTTTTGGATTGAAATAAATCTAATTAGATTAGATATAGTTCTGTTAGCAGCTGAGCTAGGCGTCAGCACAGGCTAAGGAATTAAAGGTCTCATCGACGATCCAGATATATACTTCTATATCATCTGATTCGTTCGGATCATACATCGTGGCGATGTGATGATCGTATAAATCGCGTCAAACGATAATCAAACAAATCCGCTGACGAAAACCTTTCCTCAGCAATTTGAGCGAACCTTACATAGTTCGGGTGTAGGACACTCGAGTGACTGGCTATGTGCCAAGTGGGAGATTGTTGGATAATATGACCCATAGCGTCACTATTTGCACAGATCATTGTGTTGTTGTAGAAAATTAACTATGTAACAGGAAATTGCACTCTCGTCATTTGTGATTAGATCACCATAGATATATAAATGAAGAGAGGTCCCATGATTAGTTCCTGGATTGAGATGATATGAGACAGTATCAGTCCACGAAGGATTAATCATTAAATATCCCTAGCCGTAGTATTATCGAGACTGGACATCGATAATGCGGAATAGGCTAGTATTTCACTTGTGCGCGTTGTGAGGGCACAACGGCATAGTTCTCATATATATAAGTATTGGATACTTGTGCAAGTGCGATAGGAGGTCGTGTTTCACCGATGGTACGGGAACAGCTTCGCTCTGGATAGACCCTTCGGAATCCCATTGGTATTATGACTAGGTGTCTATGGGAGGCCGAAATCAAGGTAGGTGTGTATAGTCTTAACCTGAGACTTGCATCGCTAATACTTACGACAATCGGTAAACTTTGGTTTTGGTGGTGGGGGATCTTAACTGGTTCTGTGTTCACCTCTTCTGGTTTATCAGGAATCGTAGTGTATTGGATGTGATGTCAAGACGGAAGTGTCACTCCAGTCATAATGGAGATGATGTCACGCAGGATACGGTATTAGTGCTCTTAAGTGATGCGCATCCAATCGTGATATTATGACCAGGTCATGAATATCCGATTATAGAGACTAGTTACCAGACATCCGATATGTGTTTCGGACGGGGCAGACACTTATCCAGCCCCAGCCCTAGCACGTGACTATCCGATACTGGGCCGATATGCACAATACAATCGTATACTACGCTTGATACAGATCTAGATATTCTTTGATGAATATGTCCGGAGAACTTGGGAAGACTTGGTGCTTTGCTAGGAGTCGACCTTGTCTCGTAAATCGGTAGAACGTAGTACTTGGTACGTACGTGATTCGGATACTCCGACGACCGTATTTACTGCCAGATTATCCGGGGATCTCATGGGTCGCTTCCCGATAATCCACCGATGACGCACAACTCGCACTCTTGAATAATCTGGGATTATATAGAAGAGAGAGAGAGAAAATTAATCTAGGATTAATAACGGAGATATTTTATCCGGGATAAAATGTCGTCTAAAGAGAGAGAACGATTAATTCAGAATTAATCGATGAATTAATATATTCGATGTATTAAACGAAATTAGATTTCGACGCGGAATTAAAATTAGATTTTAATTCGGGCAAACGAGTTAATTTAGAATTAATTCGTTAGCGACGTAAATAATAATTTCGCTAGCCGCAATTATTCGATTTAATTAACGTCGCGACGTAAGCTCGGTATTTCGGAAATATCGAACCCGAACGCGTGAGTGCACGTGGGCCACTTTCATTTGGAAACGTGTGGGGCCCACATGACACATGTCATTTTATGCATTATTTATTCTAATGCATTGCATGGTGATAGTGTACAATACACTCAATGGTTTTGCATGGAGTTTGAGTGTTTGACACTCTAAGCCATTGCATGTTTTGTGTCATAAGATTATTATTAATTTAATAAATATTATGGCATAAATATAAATTGATTTTTTGTAACAAAAATCAATTAACACAATTTCATCTCTCTCAAACTCTCTCATCTCTCTCACGCCCAAATGGGGCAAAATGTTACTGGTTTTGGAAGCCAAAAACCGTGAGCAAGGGAAGCCAAGAGTTGGGTTTTCATGGTGAAAACCGCAAGTGCTAGCACACTACGAGTCTTGCGAAGGTGGCGGAGGGTTCCCCCATGAGTCGGGATCCATCGGACGAAGCTCGGAGCTCCGTTTCTTCACTCAAATTTCTGTTTTGCAGGGCAGTGGGCTGCTGCAGTGGGCGCCACGGGCAGTGAGTTTCTTGGTTCAATTCGTCTTCAATTCGACATAACCGATCAATGTGAGTATTCCGCTACCTCCGTTGATGTATTCACGCATTATTTCATGTCTTGATTTGATCTTGGGACCTTAGAATAAACCAACAGGGAGTTGCAGAATACTCACATCGATTGGTTGTTGAACGACGCTTTGGGCAACAAAAATTTCGTTTTCTGCCTCTTGGACTGCTCGGCAGTAACTGTCACAGCCCACTGCATATTCGGCCATTGGAGGTCCTCGTCAAGCTCCAAGCTTCGTCGAACGGTTCCCGGCTCATGGGTGGACTTCCCTATCACCTTCGCATGTCTCTCGGAGCGCTAGCGCTCTTGATTTTTGCCACAAAAACCAAGCACTTTGCTTCCCTATCCTCTCCAATCATTCGGCAGTTCACTGCCAACCAGAAGAAAAAATGCCCACTTTGGGCGTTAGATGAGGAAGAAATAAAGAGAGAGAGAGATGTGTTTGTTAAGTGAAAAATGGTAAATGATTTTCCAAAAACATATACATCAATTTGTCCCTCCAAAACAAAGCCTTAAATGATTTCCATCTACTCAAATCAACTCACATCAATCCATCAATCATCAATAGTGACCGGCGTCAATCACTCAAAGTGAAAGACATCCTCACTTGATTGACGAATGATATGACGCTAGATGCGACTAGCGATTTGACGCTTGATTTGATTTTCCGCATTCGAATTCGAAATGAGAATGTGCTCGCAAATAATTTCGGGCTCGGGTTCGCTAATTCCAAATTAACGAATTTCTGTTGCGTCGTAATTAAATCTAATTAATTAAATAATCATGCCAAGCATAATTACTATTCATGTCGCTAATGAATTAATTCTAAATTAATTCGTTCGCCTGAATTAAAATGTAATTTTAATTCTGCGTCGAAATCCAATTTCGTTTAATATATCGAATATATTAATTTCTCGATTAATTCCAAATTAATCGTTATCTCTCTTTAATTATATTTTATCCCAGATAAAATATATCCGCAATTAATCCCAGATTAATTTTCTCTCTCATCTAATTAATCCCATATTAATTAAATGTGCGAGTCATACGTCATCGGTGAATCTTTGGGAAGCGACCCATGAGATACCCAGATATGTTGGCAGTAAATTCGGTCGTTGGACTATCCGAACATGTAAGTACCCCGTATATGTTTATACCGAATTACAAGACAAGGTTGGCTTCTAGCAAAACGCCATACCTCCCTGACCGGCGTAAACACACACGTTATAACGCAAGCACACGTATCGTTCAAGTAGTATAAAAATATCGATCCCACGAGGACTTAATTCCTACTGTTGTTATTAATTGTTGAATCTATTTATTTACAAATATCTAATTAAATGGAGAAGAGAATGATTGTTTGATTGGTTGAATGTGGTTTTACAAAATAAATAAATAAAAAGACAAAATAAAATACTAAGGAAAATAACAAAAGACACAAAGATCTAGGGTCGTGAATCATTCTAATATCATTTAAAAGATGAAGTTGTTATTTTATGTTTGTGTAATAAATCAGTTTACTAACTTGGAACACTAAATTATGCAAAAGCCTATGTCGATGGTCAGACGCAAATACCCAGTTTAACCCAATTTAACCATATGTCTTTGTCAACCAAATTATATGGATTCATTAAGTTTAAGTTCCAATTATGGCTACCCCCGCCCGACAGGTATATTCCTATCCTGTAAGGAAATCTATTAAAGGGTTATCTATCCTCAAGGAAGATCGTGGGCTATTAAATCTAAGGCTGAAACCTAAAATCCCTATGTCTAGTTCATTTTAGATTTACCACATCAATCTTATTGGTGATCAGACAACAAGAAGCATTAAGCTTAAGACTTAATAAGTAAACCTTTAAATTACCCAAACTATAAAATAACCCCTTATAAACCGGTGATATTAGAATTCATCACAACCTCAGATAACTAACACATAACTAGGGCTAGTAACAACTAAAAAGTAAAAGACATAAAGTAAAAATACTGAAAAGTAAAAGACATAAAGTAAAACTGAAAAGTAAAATAAAATAAAATACTAAGGTAAAAGGAATTACTTTTACTACTACTAATTTAGATATCTCCCATAAAATAATATAAAAACTTGTGATTCTTTCTCCAACCAGCCATATAGGCGGTAACCTGATTAAGTCAAATTAAGTCCAACCAGCCATAAAGGCGGAACCAAAATTAAATTACCAACCGACTAATCTGGTCGTATCCTTTATTAGTCAGGTTTAAACCAGATTAAAATGAATTACCAACCGACCAATCTGGCGGTATCCTTTTTAAGTCAATATTTTAAATAGTGAATATATTATTTTTAAGGGAGATTAATCTAAATAGTAACAGTAAAAAATTACCTTTCACTCTAGCTGGGGAAGTTACCTCCTCATGGTAAATAGTAAAAACTGTAAAAAGTAAAAAGTAAAAATTAAATTACTATTATTACAAAACGTAATTAAAATTATTTATAAAACTAAAAACTAAAAATAAAAAAAAACTAAAAACTAAAGAATCTAGAGAGAGAAACTCTCTCTTTAGAAAGAATTTAAGAGAGAGGAAGGTGCACTGAATTCTGAAATCTCGAGCTCAATTTATAGGCCTCGGTAGGATCCAGCATCACGACGCTAGGTCCTCAGCGTCGCTACGCCAGATTTGTCGACGTGGCACGCTCTGGTTCGCTGGTTTGAAATCAGGATGCCTGAAAAAGGGTGAGTAATAATAGCACTAATATCTTCCAGAGGATGATTGTTAGTTAAACAACAAAAGAAATCGTGAAAGGTCAAAAAGTCTGGATTCTGTCTATGAAAATAAAGATAATTACAATAGAAAAGCGACTCAAAGCAATAATTAAGACAACAGAATTGTGTACGCAATACGCTACTCGTTTGGGATATAAATCCATTAGGATGCGTTTCAAGAATCCATTCATATTGAGCCATCGCTAATGAATTAGCTTTCATTTTTGCTAAACACCATTCCTTCTGTCTAAAAATACTCCGTTTGTGCTTTTCCATACAAAAATAACACACAAAATAAAAAAAAATAAAAAAAATTCTACAACATGTATACACAAAATATGAAAACAGAAATTACAACAAATTGCATGGGTTGCCTCCCTGCTAGCGCTAAATTTTTCGTCTTCAGCCAGACGTGACTGAAATTCATCTGTTAAGGAGGTTTCAATGTCGTTTTAGATGTCCGATTAAAGACAATCCCGTGAGCGTTGCTTTTGAAGGGTCTCTTCCAACGGTAAAGTGGCAAAAAGAATTTTGTTCTATTTAGTGCTTGTGCCACCTTTTTGCTCCTTGTTGCTCCAGTGATTCCTGCAAAGAAAGAAAGAAAATCAGGAGGTCTCGTATGGTGCTTGACTTGGAATGGGAGTTCCATTCTGTCAAGCTTCTGGGCGATATCTTTGATTTGTACTCCCCAAAACAGCGATGTTTCTCCTGAATGCTCTGGATCTTTATTAAGGTCAGACATTTGCTCCTCCATTTGCTCTGCTTCTTGTTCCACCTTTTCTTCACAGATGTATTTTAAAATTTCCATATTCAGCTCTTCATCTGTCATCTGTGAAATACATACTTCAAAATTGTCAACCTGAGGATGTAAAGAAATGTCAGATTTTAGGTCTTCATCCTCTGATATGACTGGATTGGATGATTCAGGAAGATCTTCTTCAAACATCGTTGCAAAGCATGCTCTAAGATCTTCATTTTGAGGATTAAAAGTTTGATCCTCCGTTGTTGGTGCAGTTGGTACAAATAGCTCAGTTTTTTCATCATCAGAGTCAGAATAATAAAAATCAAATCGAGACTTTGCCGGTTCGGGCTCCTGAACTGATACCTCTAGTTCTTGATTCTCCTCAGCCTCCTCCTCTGCTAAAGTGTCATCGTGAAATGTTTGGTACTTTGAGGCTTCATCTGAAAATGATTCTTGAGGTATGTAGCTCTGGTTTTCTATTAATTGTCTGATCTGATATGTCATTCTCTGTATGGATTCTGCGTTACTCTGAATTTGTGCATCAAATCGAGCTGCTTGTTCTTTGAACATGTGAATCAATTGATCTTCCTAGAATGGTTCTGGTTCTTGATATGTGATGGTTCTTCGTACCATGAATGATTTTGATAGCTCTGCCACCCTGGATTGTAGTTGTACTTGCAATAATCTCTTGGGTGGTTACCATTACATATGTCACATCTCTCCATTGCGTTCTGATGAGCAAATGTAGTATTGCTTGGTTCTGGCATCCAGTGATAATCGTTGGGCTTGACAACAGGCCTCAGAAAACCGGACTGTTTCTCCCAGATGTGGGGTGTATCTTTTTGTAAGGCTCGTAATCTCTCAATCTACCAGTAATATTCCATTTTTCAACCACCTGAAAAATAAAAGAAAGAAATAAAAATTACAGATAAAAATAAAGAAAATTAGATACAAGTAATTAGATAGCTTCAAAATTAATAACTCAAGATATATAAGTCCCCGGCAATGGCGCCAAAAACTTGACCGGCGTAAACACACACGTATAACGCAAGTGCACATATCGTTCAAGTAGCATAAAAATATAGATCCCACGAGGACTTAATTCCTACTGTTGTTATTAATTGTTGAATCTATTTATTTACAAATATCTAATTAAATGGAGAAGAGAATGATTGTTTGATTGGTTGAATGTGGTTTTACAAAATAAATAAATAAAAAGACAAAATAAAATACTAAGGAAAATAACAAAAGACATAAAGATCTAGGGTCGTGAATCATTCTAATATCATTTAAAAGATGAAGTGGTTATTTTATGTTTGTGTAATAAATCAGTTTACTAACCTGAAACACTAAATTATGCAAAAGCCTATGTCGATGGTCAGACGCAAATACCCAGTTTAACCCAATTGAACCATATGTCTATGTCAACCAAATTATCTGGATTCATTAAGTTTAAGTCCAATTATGGCTACCCCCGCCCGATAGGTATATTCCTATCCTGTAAGGAATCTATTAAAGGGTTATATGTCCTCAAGGAAGATCGTGGGCTATTAAATCTAAGGCTGAAACCTAAAATCCCTATGTCTAGTTCATTTTAGATTTACCACATCAATCTTATTGGTGATCAGACAAAAAAAAGCATTAAACTTAAGACTTAATAAGTAAACCTTTAAATTACCCAAACTATAAAATAACCCCTTATAAACCGGTGATATTAGAATTCATCACAACCCAGATAACTAACACATAACTAGGCCTAGTAACAACTTAAAAGTAAAAGACATAAAGTAAAAATACTGAAAAGTAAAAGACATCAAGTAAAATAAAATAAAATGCTAAGGTAAAAGGAATTACTTTTACTACTACTAATTTAGATATCTCCCATAAAATAATACATAAACTTGTGATTCTTTCTCCAACCAGCCATATAGGCGGTAACCTGATTAAGTCAAATTAAGTCCAACCAGCCATAAAGGCGGAACCAAAATTAAATTACCAACCGACCAATCTGGCTGTATCCTTTATTAGTCAGGTTTAAACCAGATTAAAATGAATTACCAACCGACCAATCTGGAGGTATCCTTTTTAAGTCAATATTTTAAATAGTGAATATATTATTTTTAAGGGAGATTAATCTAAATAGTAACAGTAAAAGAATTACCTTTCACTATAGCTGGGGAAGTTACCTCCTCATGGTAAATAGTAAAAACTGTAAAAAGTAAAAAGTAAAAATTAAATTACTATTATTACAAAACGTAATTAAAATTATTTACAAAACTAAAAACTAAAAATAATAAAAAAAAAAAAAACTAAAAACTAAAGAATCTAGAGAGAGAAACTCTCTCTTTAGAAAGAATTTAAGAGAGAGGAAGGTGCACTGAATTCTGAAATCTCGAGCTCAATTTATAGGCCTCGGTAGGATCCAGCGTCGCGATGCCAGGTCCTCAGCGTCGCTACGCCAGATTTGTCGACGTGGCACGCTCTAGTTCGCTGGTTTGAGGATAACCTGATAAGGTGACACGTGGCAGAGTGGTTGGGCTTCAATTATTATGACACGTGGCGGCTTCTGATTGGTCATTGTGATTCTTATCCGCCACGTGTCAGATAAGGATAGGATATCCAATAATTGATGCTGACGTGGCGATGATGTGGCGGTGACGTGGCGACAATGTGGTGACACGTGGGAAAGAGACTGTCGGCACCGTAGAATTGCGACACGTGTCACTTCCTGATTGGCTGATGATGACGTGGCGGTGAGGTGGCAATGTTGACTTGTTGACTTGTTGACGTGGCTGATGACATGGAATGACACGTGGAACACGTGGCAATGATGATTGTCTGCACCGTAGGATGCTGACACGTGGCACGGTGCATGTTAGCATATCGGCTGTGATGGTGACACGTGGCACGGCGCATTTTAGCAAAGTCAAACTTTTCTCAGATTCTGATTTGTGGACCCGGTGCACGTTAGCACTGTTCGGCGCATTTTAGACGTCGCGACGCTGAAAGCTTGGCGTCGCGACGCGCTTAAGACCAAAATATCCCTGTTGACGCATTTTTGTCCATTTTTGCCCCAAATTGCCTCCAATGCATGAAATACATCAAAACGTTCACAAAACTCAAGAAACTATACAAAATATAAGTCAAATGAGTGGGAATAAGTGATATAAATACCACTCATCACTCCCCAATTCTCCGGAAATATCCTTACAGGAATAAAGGATCTGTATCAGGCGTAGTATACGTAGTATTCCGTATTTCTGTCCAGTATCAGATGATCACATGCGAGGCCTGGGGCTGGTACAGTGTCTGCCCCTTACGAAGCATGTATCTGATTATGAGCAACTAGTCTCTTTAATATCGGATAATCATGACCAAGTCATATTATCCCGACGGTTGCAACCTTATTTAGAGAGCCAGTTCTGTATCCCATCATCAACTCCATATGACTGGAGTGACACTTCCGTCTTGACATCACACCCAACACACTACGATTCTCGATATACCCAAAATTGGCGTACATAGAAACCGGTTAAAGCCATGGATGACCTCAACTAAAGTATATTGATTGTCGTATGCATTAGCGGTGCAAGTCTCAGGTTAAGACCAAATACACTTACCCTTATTTCGGATTTCCATAGACACATAGTCATACTACCAATGGAATTTCGAGGGGGTCTTATCCAGAGCGAAGCTGTTTCCCGTACCATCAGTGAAACTCAACCTCTTATTACACTTGCATGAGTATCCTATACCCAAATATATGTGAACTATGACGTTGTGCCCTCACAACGCACACAAGTGTAATACTTGGCTTTTACGCATTCATTGATGTCCAATCTCGATAATGCTCTGACTATGGATATTTAATGATTTATCCTTCGTGGACTGATATTGTCTCATATCATTCTCAATCCAGGAACAAATCACAGAGACCTCCTCTCATTTATACATCTAGGTGATCTAATCACAAATGATAAGAGTGCAATCTCCTTCATAGTTAATTTGTACAACAACACCGTGATCTGTACAAATAGTGACAATATGGGTCATAATTGTCCAACAATCTCCCACTTGTCCTATAGCCAGTCACTCGAGTGCTTGACACCCGAACTATGTACAGTTGGCTCAAATTGCTGAGAAAAGCTTTCGTCATCGGATTTTCATGATTATCGTCTGATGCAATTTATATGATCATCACATCGCCACGATGTATGATCCGAACGAATCAGATGAATATCGAAGTATGTATCTGGATCGTTGATGAGACCATTAATTCTTTAGCCTGTGCTGACGCCTAGTTCAGCTGCTAACAGAACTATATCTAATCTAATTAGATTTGTTATCGACCCAGAAGGCTTCTATTGCCGCCTCAGCTGCAGCAATAACCCGCATTTGTTGTTTATTCAGTAACAATATCTTGCTTGGAAGATTTCCAGCTCACTGTACCGTTATTCAAATTGTATAGTACCGTTTGCGACTTTTAGTCGTCTTTATCGGTTTAGGAAACTTGCAGTAGTGATCCCAATCACTTCAATCCAGTGACTATCACTCGGATTGGCCTGTTTGTGAATCCATATGCTTAAAGCGTATGAGACACCAGGTCGCATACATTTTTCAATGTACTGTTTCACGGAGAGTTTTCTCGAAAGCCAAGCTTTTGCCGATTGTTTTTATATGGGAATATCATTTCCAAGAAATGACATATTATCATTATATATATATATGACAGTATTGTCAGTGCGCTCCCACTAACCCTCTTATATACACAAGAATCCTTTTCGTTTTGAATTAAATCATACTCCATTATATTTATATCAAAACGATAATTCCATGAACCTATGCTTGCTTTAATCCAAACATGGATTGAATAACCTGCAAACCTTGTTTGCTAGTTTTTACGACAAAACCGACAGGATGTTGTAAACATCCTCCAAAAGGTTTCCTTTTCAGGAAAGCGATTTTCCCGTTAAGCTGTCATATTTCATAAATGAAATACGCAGCTTTAGCAAGCATTATCCAAATGGATTTACCGTGGCAACAAGTAAAAGGTTGAATCGTAATCAACACAATGTTGATAACGATACCTTTCCGCTAAAAGCCTAGCTTTATACGTTGGTATGTTGTCATCCATGTATGTCTTCCTTGAAGACTTATACAGTACCAATAGGCACAATGCCTTACGATACATCAACTAGTATCTAAACTAAGTTGATATACATCGAATCCATTTCGGATTCATGACACTTTGTCATAATAGGGAGTCGATACCTTGTATCACTTCCTCATACGTAGACAATTGGTATTCCTCAATAAGATAGACATCTTTATGAGGTGAGATTAGAAACCCATACCCCAGGTTATTTTCTGACTCTCTCCGACCTACGCGGTTCTTGTGTATTCGAAGATTAATGGTAATAGTTTCATCATTGATGAACTATTTATGTTCCATTAAGATTTGTGCCTGGAATAGTATTACTCCGATTTTCATCGAGTCTTACTATCCTCTCACTTACCACTGCATATCGGTATTCCTCTTAGGAAAACCGCATGGTGAGTAACAATATAATTGTTCTCTAGTGAGTTGTATAAGTACTATACTTATGGTATCCCTAGGATAACCTACAATTGGCACTTATCCAATTTGGGTTTTAGTTTGGTATCATCCAAACATATGCCTAGCATACCCAAATGTTCAGGAATGAGAAACCCGGTTTCTTTCCCGTTCATATCTAATATGATATCTGTCAAACAAATTATAATGGAACCTTATTCTAAATAAGTTCTTGCATTGTTAAAGCGTATCCGTTGAAGGAAATGGTAGCTCAGAGCGACTCATGATTAACCTTATCATGTCTAACAAAATTCGGTTACTCAGTTCGGACACACCGTCAAACTGACGTGTTCCGGGAGGAGTCATCTTTTGAAAGAATACTTTAATCTTTCAAGTATTTAAGAAACTTATTACTTAAATATTTTCCATTACGGTCTTACCGTGACGGTTTAATACTTTAGCCGATCTGTTTGTCTATTTCGAGTCGAAACTGTAAAAGTTTCCGATTTGTGTTCTTCAAAAGAAACACATAACCATAACGCGATGCCACATCCGTATGTTGGACAAAATGACCCATAGCGTCACTATTTGCACAGATCATTGTGTTATTGTAGCAAATTAACTATGTGACAAGGAAATTGCACTCTCATCATTTGTGATTAGATCACCATAGATATATATAAATGATGAGAGGTCCCTATGATTAGTTCCTGGACTGAGAATGATATGAGATAATATCAGTCCTCGAAGGATTAATCATTAAATATCCCTAGCCGGAGTATTATCGAGACTGGACATCGATAATGCGGAATAGGCTAGTATTGCACTTGTGCACGTTGTGAGGGCACAACGGCATAGTTCTCATATATATAAGTATTGGATAGTTATGCAAGTGCGATAGGAGGTCGTGTTTCACCGATGGTACGGGAAACAACTTCGCTCTGGATAGACCCTTCGGAATCCCATTGGTATTATGACTATGTGTCTATGGGAGGCCGAAATCAGGGTAGGTGTGTATGGTCTTAACCTGAGACTTACATCGCTAATACTTACGATAATCGATAGACTTTGGTCTTGGTGGTACAGGGCTTTAACCGGTTCTGCGTACACCACTTCTGGGTTTATCAGAGAGTCGTAGTGTATTGGATGTGATGTCAAGACGGAAGTATCACTCCAGTCATAGTGGAGATGATGTCACGCAGGATACGGTATTAGTGCTCTTAAGTCTGTGCGGCCATCGGGATATTATGACAAGGTCATGTATATCCGATTATAGAGACTAGTTACCAGACATCCGATATGTGCTTCGTACGGGGCAGACACAAATCCAGCCCCAGGCCTAGCACGTGACTATCCGATACTGGGCCGATACACACATACAATGGTATACTACGCTTGATACAGATCTTAAATATTCTTATATGAATATGACCGGAGAATTGGGTAGACTTGGTGCTTTGCTAGAAGCCAACCTTGTCTTGTAAATCGGAAAACGTAGTACTTGGTACTCACGTGTTCGGATAGTCCGATGACCGATTTGACTGCCAACATATCCGGGGATCTCATGGGTCGCTTCCAAAGATTCACCGATGACGTATGACTCGCACTTATATTAATCTGGGATTAATATGTTGAGAGAGAGAATTAATCTGGGATTAATTTCGGAGACATTTTATCTAGGACAAAATATCTTTTGAAGAGAGAGAAACATGATTTGGAATTAATCGAGGAATTAATATATTTGATATATTAAACGAAATTAGATTTCAAAGCGGAATTAAAATTAGATTTTAATTCGGGCGAGCGAATTAATTTAGAATTAATTCGTTAGCGACGTGAATAGTGATTTCGCTAGGCGTAATTATTTAGTTCTCGTCGCGACGGAAATTCGTTAATTCGGAATTAATGAAATTGAGCCCGAAAGTGTTTGCGGACACATTCGTATTTTGAAACGAGTGGGACCCGCAAATCACATCGCGAAGTCTCATTACTTGACACGACTAGTTGATGGATGTATCTAGTCACCTTTATGGGATGATACATTGTCTCTATTCTCAATGTAAGTAGGTGAGGTTATTTAATGGATTTTTTGGAGGGAAAACCTTTCACGGTTTTTGAAGGGTGTTTTAATAAAAAAAATTCATTTTGGAAAATGATTACTCATCATTGCTTTTTCTTTTTCTTTCTCACGGTTTTTGAAACAAATAAAAGAGAAAAAGAAAATTGAAAAAGTCAACTCTCTCCTCTTCTTCTACTCTCTTCTCTCACGCCATTTCTGGTTTTTGTGAAGCAGTGAACTGCCGAAAATAACAAAAGAAATAGAGGGAATCAAGTGTGTTTTGTGGCAAAACAAGAGTGCTAGCACACTCCAGGATCATGCCAAGGTGATAAGGGAAGTATACCCATGAGTAGGGAACGTTTTGATGAAGCTTGGAGCTCGTTTTTCTTGATCAAAATGGCGCAAAACAGAAGTACAAACTGCTGCAGTTCACGCAAATGAGCAGTGGGCAATGAGTAGAATTTCAGTTTGTTTTGTTGCCCAAATCGTCTCTCAACCGCTCGATGTAAGTATTCCGCACTTCCGTCGTTGTATTCGCTTATGATTCATGCTTGAGTTTTGATCTTGGGACCTATAGAAACTCCATCACCGTAAAGGTCACGAAATATTTATATCCACCTCTAGCCTAACTAGACATGGGCCCACTTGCTTCACTATGAACTAGGGCTAACAGATCGGTGGTATTTACACTTTTACCAAGTAAATAGTGTTATAGGCACATTTCCCAATAAACTAGATTCGTAGACTTTATTTGAGTAGAATCAAATCAGTCCAAGTACCCACTCTTCGAAAGTGTGGATATAAGAGTCTTGTTTAATTGTGTCCCAGACAACAATGCCACAATTATTCTCTTCTGATCAAATCAGTTTGAGCTATTTGTTTGTCATTATATACGTTTGAGATTTATTTAAATTCAAAATATAAATTCGGTTATTCACATCTAATGTATTTATCTCAATATCATGTTATATAATAAAAAACTTTAGTGTTCTAGAATATAAAGGTTCACCCGCAGCGGGTTAAACACTGATATAGAGATAATGTATCTAGTCAAACTAGTTACATTATCACAGTTTCCTAATCCTGCTCATAGCAGATTCTGAACATCAGTATATATTTATGTACCACACTAAGTATTTAAAATCCAATTTCAATACTAGTTGTGAACATAATCTTGACAAACATATTTGAAGTCAGAGCCTTGGTCGTTCTTCAATTCCTTCATGCCTGCTTTGTCCAAACGGCAGTCACGCTTCCGCATTCCCGTTTGCCACATTAAGCAGACATTTTGGGATATGTCATTTCTCTTTCTAAAAGATTATAATGATTTTCCTTTGCCTTTTCAACATTCCAGAAGCCTTTGGCCATGCCTCGGGTTTCTAGAATATCGAAGTAAGGTGCGCCTTGCGCTACTTGCCTATTGCAAACTTTGACTTTATCTCCTTCAGAATAGTCATTAACTCTCCAAGAGTTTTATTGCAATTTTAGTACTTCTAAAATCTAAAATAGATCTTTGAAGATCATTCAATTTCTTTATCCTACTTTAAGGATCTAATCCTTAGTTCTAATTCAGAAATTAAGGAGTCTACTACGGTAAGTATAATGGATTAAGCACTTAAGGTATCATCACATTAATCTTCCAAAGATTATGCTTGACTATTTGCTTAACTCCGGGCTTAGGCCTAATATATTATTTTATCAAATAAAATAACTTATTATTTTTTTCCAGGACCATCCTAAAATTATTCCCAATTTGAAAATTAAAACCATTTAAATACATTTTCCCCAGGATTATGTTTTAAATGTCAATCTTTCAATTTTTTATCTTGATTTTAATAGCTCAACTATTTAATCATTGATTGTGGTACTATATCTTATAATGATTATTATAGTCCAACTATACAATCAGATATAATTTAAATCAATTAACCTCAATTATATTGATTACTATAGTCTAACTATAAAATCAACTATTAATTGAAATTAATTAATTCAAATATATTGATGACTATAATCCCATTATATACTCAACTATAATATAGTCCAACTGTGAATTAAAACAACAATTTAAATATTAGTCCAACTAACATTTAATTTATTTGACGAATGATATTTGAATGAGAGTGTATGGCAAGTAATTAAACGAATATTGCAAATTCAATTCTTGCCTCCAACTATTTTTCGGCGAGCCTCTAACCCTATGTCGAGTACTCGGGAAACCGTGTTTCCTAGTGGGCTAGGATCCCGTTAAATATCACACAATCTTGACTTTGGCCAACAAATGTATGATAATTAACTAGGTAGATCTCTAAGATCGATTGGATCCAATCCAATTCCTATATCCGATAGGGGGACATCCAAGTCTGAAACATATATCTTATATGCCATACATCCAATGTATTACCTAACCTTTTTCCTCTGAATCAACTAAGCCTTGGCTTTGGCAAAACAAACTTAGTGATCCCAGTCAAGCGCGACCCATTGACCATGGAAAGCTTCTAATCAATGTCAATGGACAAGAAGGGATCTTGACTTTGGCCAACAAACCACAACTTGGACAAGACACTGACATGTAACAAAGCCTTCGTGATTAAAACACATCTTCGACAGACAAATGCCTTGACTTTGGCCAACAAACCAATGCCGTATTAGATCTTGAGTGAGAATCACTTAATGGAAGGAAAAACGTTTAATATTATGCGAGGGTTTTTCGAGTGCAAATTGGCAACCAATTTATTATCTTTATAAAGGTCTCATCATCATACACCCTTAAACATGCATTCTAAACACATAATAAAGCGCATATGTAAAATAATAATGATATGCAGATGGATACTTTACACATTTATCCTATATCAAATCTCTCTATTTCTCTCTCCCGCTAGCACATGTATTACTTCTACCTGTTACACTACACTTCTAAAGAAACCTCATTTACATTGAGGGGAATAGGTGTGAAGAGAATACCAAAGAATAAGGAGGTGACAAGGCTGGACACGCAGGTCCAATTAATAAATCAAATTTATTACACAATTTCTAAAATTGCCCCGCCCATCTAATATCCATC
This sequence comes from Zanthoxylum bungeanum, assembly GCA_019454045.1. NCBI lineage: Eukaryota > Viridiplantae > Streptophyta > Magnoliopsida > Sapindales > Rutaceae > Zanthoxylum > Zanthoxylum bungeanum. Next base: position 262,636 of record SKCR01003495.1, read on the forward strand.
TGATATACATTATTCATGCATCGCAACCATGTATTCACACAAGCATGTTATCAATCAATCTAATCAAATTAATTGATCTGATAATTAGTGATCATCCAATGTTGAAACAACGATTTGATTTTGCTCGAGTCAAACTCATTTTTGCGAATAAGTCCTCAAAGTACGAATTTTTGAATTAAATTAAACTACATCATTAAATCCAATTTAATATGCATTCAATTCTAATTCACTATTTAATTCCAAATTAACTGTCACACTTTATTTACGAACCTTTACGACTTAAATTCCAAATTTAATCGTTACGGGACTCAAAGCCCGATAAACGTCCAACGTCAATTTAATTAAAGTCCAATGGGCTTTTAATCAATTTTTTTTGGCGTGGACTTTTGGTCAACTTGGGTCAAACCGAATAACCAAAATCCAATCCGGTAGTTACCCCATAAGCCTATAAATCAATCTTGGCCCATTGGGCCCAATTAAACTTTAAAGGTCCATTTGTCGCATTAGGGCTTTATTGAAGCGGTTTTGGGCCCAATTGGATCCAATCCAATTTGCATTAACCCAACTTTGTACAACAAAGCCCAAAAGCCCATTTACAACATTTCAAGCCTAATTTCCAAAATTAGCCCAATTAACTAAATTAATAAAATCCAATTTTACAATTTAATTATTAATAAAGTGCATTAACATAATTAATCACCCAAATCAATATTTCCAAAACAATAAATTAGTACTAATTAATCATGCCATCAACATCAATTAGTGTCCAACATAAATTAACAAAAATCAAACCCAATTACATGCTCTTTGGTCTCGGCAATTGGGGATTTTACGTCCGATTCGAATTCAATACAATTAATTCCACAATCGACATTAAATCATATTCCCGAATGATTTCCAACACATCCAATTGTCAAAAATCAAAAATCCCAAGACATTTGGGGCACTAAACTTTCGACCAACACCAAATATTTGGGGAAAAATTGTTCCAAACATTTTTCAACAAATTGATCCAATCAATCCTTAATTCAAACACATTTAAGCATACTAATAAATCCAATTTCATTAATCATGCTCAAAATCAAGTTTGCCCAATTTTAAGCCCTAAATAATTTTCATGCTTTTAACCAAGCTCTTGATACCATTGTTGGAGATTATCTAGGTCCCAAGGATCATAAATCAAGCATGAACGTATATGAATACAATCGAGGAAGTCACAGAATACTCACATCGATTGGTTGAGCGACGCTTTGGGCAACAAAAATTATGTTTTCTGCCTCTTGGACTGCTCAGCAGTAACTGTCACAGCCCACTGCATATTCGGCCATTGGTGGTCCTCGTCAAGCTCCAAGCTTCGTCGAACGGTTCCCAGCTCATAGGTGGACTTCCCTATCACCTTCACATGTCTCTCGGAGTGCTAGCTCTCTTGATTTTTGCCACAAAAACCAAGCACTTTGCTTCCCTATTTTCTCCAAGCATTCGGCAGTTCACTGCCAACCAGAAGAAAAATTGCCCACTTTGGGCGTGAGATGAGGAAGAAATAAAGGGAGAGAGATGTGTTTGTTATGTGAAAAATGGTAAAATTTTCCAAAAAACATATACACCAATTTTTCCCTCCAAAACAAAGCCTTAAATGCTTTCCATCTACTCAAATCAACTCACATCAATCCATCAATCATGAATAGTGACTGGCGTCAATCACTCAAAGTGAAAGACATCCATCACTTGATTGACGAATGATGTGATGCTAGATGCGACTAGCGATTTGACGCTTGATTTGATTTGGCGCATTTGAATTCGAAATACAAATGTGCTCGTAAATAATTTCGGTCTCGGGTTCGCTAATTCCAAATTAATGAATTTCCGTTGCGTCGTAATTAAATCAAATTTAATTAAATAATCATGCCAAGCATAATAACTATTCACGTCGCTAACGAATTAATTTTAAATTAATTCGTTCGCATCGAATTAAAATCTAATTTTAATTCCGTATCGAAATCCAATTTCGTTTAATATATCGAATATATTAATTTCTCGATTAATTCCAAATTAATTGTTATCTCTCTTTAATGTTATTTTATCCCAGATAAAATATCTCCGCAATTAATCCTAGATTAATTTTCTCTCTCATCTAATTAATCTCATATTAATTAAAAGTGCGAGTCATACATCATCGGTGAATCTTTGGGAAGCGACCCATGAGATCCCCGGATATGTTGGTAGTAAATTCGATCGTCGGACTATCCGAACATGTAAGTACCCCGTACTACGTTTATACCGAATTACAATACAAGGTTGCTTCTTCTAGCAAACCCATGCCTCCCCAATTCTCTAGAATATCCTTACAGGAATAAAGGATCTGTATCAGGTGTAGTATACGTATTATTTCGTATTTCTGTCCAGTATCGGATGATCACATACGAGGCCTGGGGCTGGTACAGTGTTTGCCCCGTACGAAGCATGTATCGGATTACGAGCAACTAGTCTCTTTAATATCGATAATCATGACCAAGTCATATTATCCCAATGGTTGCAACCTTATTTAGAGAGCCAGTTCTGTATCCCATCATCAACTCCATATGACTGGAGTGACACTTCCATCTTGACATCACACCCCACACACTACGATTCTCGATATACCAAAATTGGCGTACACAGAAACCGGTTAAAGCCCTGGACGACCTCAACCAAAGTATATTGATTGTCGTATGCATTAGCGGTGCAAGTCTCAGGTTAAGACCAAATACACCTACCCTGATTTCAGATTTCCATAGACACATAGTCATACTACCAATGGAATTTCGAGGGGGTCTTATCCAGGCGAAGCTGTTTCCCGTACCATCGGTGAAACACAACCTCCTTTTACACTTGCATGAGTATCCTATACCCAAATATGAGAACTATGTCGTTGTGCCCTCACAACGCGCAAAGTGTAATACTAGTCTTTTACGCATTCATCGATGTCCAATCTCGATAATGCTCTGACTAGGGATATTTAATGATTTATCTTTCGTGGACTGATACTGTCTCATATCATTCTCAATCCAGGAAGAAATCACAGGGAACCTCCTATCATTTATACATCTAGGTGATCTAATCACAAATGATAAGAGTACAATCTCCTTCATAGTTAATTTGTACAACAACACCGTGATCTGTACAAATAGTGACGCTATGGGTCATAATTGTCCAACAATGCCCAGCTAACCTAGTTGATCGATGTCATCAATCATCTGCGACACTTAGTGCTCGACAGATGTACCCTCTGACATACACGAGGTAAAGAGCTTCTTATGTAATTTGTACTTCTAAGATCTAAGAATAGATCTATGAAGATCTTTAATTTCATCATCATGGTACAATGATCTAATCCTTAATTTTGACGACGGAATTAAAGAGTTATTGCAGTAAGTATAACGGATTGAGCACTAAAGTTATCATCACATGAATCTTTCAAAGATCATGTTCTACTATTTGCTCAACTCCGGGCTTAGGCCCAATAGGTTGTTCTATCAAATAGAATAACTTCTCAGTTCCCAGGACTATCCTGAGGTTTTATTCCCAATCTGAAAAATTAAAGCCGTTTAAAACATTTTCACCAAGGATTATGTTCTAAACTCTAATATTTCAGTTTATCTTGATTCCAATAGTCAACTATCCAATCAACGATTTCGGGTACAATCAAATATAATGATTACTACAGTCTAACTATATAATCAACTATTATCGGATTTGTTAAATTCAAATATATTTATTACTATAATCCAATTATTTAATCAACTATAATTTGAATTAGTTTGAATACAGTCCAACTGTTTAATTTAAAACAACATTAAATATTAGTCCAACTAATATATATTTAAATAATGACGAAAAATGAATGAGCTCGTATTGGCAAGTATCTAAACGAAATTGCAAATTTAATACTTGCCTCCCTCCACTATTTTTCGGCGAGCCTCTAACCCTCTGTTGAGTACTCGGGAACCTAGTTTCCTAGTGGGCTAGGATCCTGTTAAATAAGACACAACATTGACTTTGGCCAACAATTGTATGAAACTTAACGAGGTAGAACTCTAAGATCAATTGGATCTCATCCAATTCCTAGATCCAGTAGGTGGACATCCAAGTCCGAAACATATATCTAATATATGCCAATATATCCAATATATTCCCTAACATTTTTCCTCTGAATCAACTAAGCCTTGGCTTTGACACAACAAGCTTAATGATTCCAGTTAGCGGGACCCATTGACTTTGGAAGCTTCGTAATCGATGTCGATGGACAAGAAGTGATCTTGACTTTGGCCAATAAATCACACTTGGACAAGACATACGATATGGAACAAAGCCTTTATGATTCAAACACATCCGCGATGGACAAAGGTCTTGACTTTGGCCAACAAACCAGTGCCAATCTTGGATCTTGAGAATGAATCATTCAATGGAAGGAAAAATGCTTAATATTTGTTGAGGGTTTTTTTCGCGTAATTGGCAACCAATTAATTATCTTTGATTAGGTCTCATCATACACCCTTAAGCAGCATTCTAAAAGCATAATAAGACGCGATAAATAAATTAATAATGATATGCGGATGGATATTTAAAACATTTTGTTCCTAGAACATCTCTCCATTTTTTTCTCTCATTTTTTCTCTCCCGCTAGCACAAATCTTAAATCTACCCAATTACATAACACTTCTAAAGAAACCTCATTTACATTGATGGGAATAGGTGAGAAGATAAATACAAAGAATCAAGAGGTTATAGGCTGGACACACATGTCCAATTTAATAATTCTAATTTATTACAACAATTTCCAAAATTACCGTCACCCATCTAATATCCATTCGATATACATTATTCATACATCACATCCATGTATTCACACAAATCATGTTATCAATCAATCTAATCCAATTAATTAATCTAAATTTAATCACATCCAATGTTCAAACAACGATTTGATTTGCGCGAGTCCAACTCGTTTTAAGAATAAGTACTCAAAGTACGAATTCTTGAATTATATCAAACTACAATATTAAATCCAATTTAATTTGTATTCAATACTAATTCTTTATTTAATTCCAAATTAAATAATTACACTTTATTAATAAGCCTTTGCGACTTAGATTCTAAATCTAATCTTTATGGGTCTCAAAGCCTAATTAACATCCAATATCATTTTAATTAAAGTCCAATGGGCTTTCATTAATTATAAGGCATCGACTTTGGCAACCAAAGTCCAATAAGGAATCACCATTTGCCAAAAATCAATTAGGCCCCAATTAAAATTTTAAAAGAGCCATTTTATTATATTTGGACTTTATGGAATGGTTTTTAGGCGGAATTGGCTCCAACCAATTAACCTAAACCAAACTTGGCCCAACCAAGCCCATTAAGCCCAATACAACTTTATTAGCCCAATTCCAAATTTAGCCCAATAATTAATTCCAATATCCCAAATATCATAATTTAATCAATTAAAGTGTATAGCCATAATTAATTAGTTAATTAATATTTAATCAACTATAATTTGAATTAGTTTTAATACAGTCCAACTGTTTAATTTAAAACAACAATTAAATACTAGTCCAACTAATATATATTTAAATAATGACGAAAAATGAAATGAGCGCGTATTGGCAAGTATCTAAACGAAATTGCAAATTAATACTTGCCTCCAACTATTTTTTCGGCGAGCCTTTAACCCTCTGTTGAGTACTCGGGAAACCTAGTTTCCTAGTAGGCTAGGATCCCGTTAAATAACACAAACCTTGACTTTGCCGAACAAATTGTATGAAACTTAACTAGGTAGATCTCTAAGATCAATTGGATCTCATCCAATTCCTAGATCCAGTAGGTGGACATCCAGTCCGAAACATAATATCTAATATATGCCAATATATCCAATATATTCCCTAACATTTTTCCTCTCTAAATCAACTAAGCCTTGGCTTTGACACAACAAGCTTAATGATTCCAGTTAAGCGGGACCTATTGACTTTGGAAAGCTTTGTAATCGATATCGATGGACAAGAAGTGATCTTGACTTTGGCCAACAAATCACAACTTGGACAAGATATACGATATGGAACAAAGCCTTAATGATTCAAACACATCCGCTATGGACAAAGGTCTTGACTTTGGCCAACAAACCAGTGCCATCTTGGATCTGAGATAAATCATTCAATGGAAGGAAAACGCTTAATATTAGTGAGGGTTTTTTCGCGTAATTGGTCACCAATTAATATCTTTGATTAGGTCTCATCATACACCCTAAGCATGCATTCTAAAAGCATAATAAGGCGCGATAATAAATTAATAATGATATGCGGATGGATATTTAAATTTTGTTCCTAGAACAAATCTCTCCATTTCTCTCTCTCTCTCCCGCTAGCAAATCTTACTTCTATTCTACCCATTACATACACTTCTAAAGAAACCTCATTTACATTGAGAGGAATAGGTGAGAAGATAAATACAAAGAATCAAGAGGTAATAGGCTGAATACGCATGTCCAATTTAATAAATTCTAAATTTATTACAACAATTTCCAAAATTACCCTCACCCATCTAATATCCATCCGATATACATTATTCATACATCACATCCATGTATTCACACAATCATGTTATCAATCAATCTAATCCAATTATTAATCTAATTTAATGACCATCCAATGTTCAAACAACGATTTTGATTTGCGCGAGTCCAACTCATTTTAAGAATAAGTACTCAAAGTACGGATTCTTGAATTATATCAAACTACAATATTAAATCCAATTTAATTTGTATTCAATACTATTCTTTATTTAATTCCAAATTAAATAATTACACTTTATTAATGAGCCTTTGCGACTTAGATTCTAATCTAATCTTACGGGTCTCAAAGCCCAATTAACATCCAATATCATTTTAATTAAAGTCCAATGGGCTTTCAATTAATTTATAAGGCATGGACTTTGGCAACCAAAACCCATAAGGAATCACCATTTTCCAAAAATCAATTTAGGCCCATTAGGCCCAATTAAATTTTAAAGACCATTTTATTATATTTGGACTTTATGGAATGGTTTAGGCCAAATTGGATCCAACCAATTAACCTACACCAAACTTGGCCCAACTAAGCCCATTAAGCCCAAATACAACTTTATTAGCCCAATTCCAATTTTTAGCCCAACTAATTAAATTCCAATATCCCAAATATCATAATTTAATCAATTAAGTGTATTAGCCATAATTAATTAGTTAAATTAATTATTTAATAACTATAATTTGAAGTAGTTTGAATACAGTCCAAACTGTTTAATTTAAAACAACATTGAATATTAGTCCAACTAATATATATTTAAATAATGACGAAAATGAAATGAGCACGTATTGGCAAGTATCTAAACGAAATTGCAAATTTATTTAATACTGCCTCCCACTATTTTTCGGCGAGCCTTTAACCATCTGTTTAGTACTCGGGAAACCTAGTTTCCTAGTGGGATAGGATCCCGTTAAATAACACACAACCTTGACTTTGGCCAACAAATTGTATGAAACTTAACTAGGTAGATCTCTAAGATCAATTGGATCTCATCCAATTCCTAATCCAGTAGGTGGACATGCAAGTCCGAAACATATATCTAATATATGCCAATATATCCCAATATTTCCATAACCTTTTCCTCTAATCAACTAAGCCTTGGCTTTGAAAACAAGCTTAATGATTCCAGTTAACCGAGACCCATTGACTTTGGAAAGCTTGTAATCGATATCGATGGACAAGAAGTGATCTTGATTTGGCCAACAAATCCCAACTTGGACAAGATATACGATATGGAACAAAGCCTTCATGATTCAAACACATCCGCGATGGACAAAGGTCTTTACTTTGGCCAACAAACCAGTGTCAATCTTGGATCTTGAGAATGAATCATTCAATGGAAGGAGAAACGCTTAATATTTGTTGATGGTTTTTTCGCGTAATTGGCAACCAATTAATTATCTTTGATTAGGTCTCATCATACACCCTTAAGCATGCATTCTAAAAGCATAATAAGGCGCGATAAATAAATTAATATGATACGTGGATGGATATTTAAAACATTTTGTTCCTAGAACAAATCTCTCCATTTTTCTCTCCCGCTAGCACAAATCTTACGTCTACTACCCAATTACTAACACTTCTAAAGAAACCCATCATTTACATTGAGAGAAATAGGTGAGAAGATAAATGCAAAGAATCAAGAGGTAATAGGCTGGACACGCATGTCCAATTTAATAAATTCTAAATTTATTACAACAATTTCAAAATTGCCCTCACCCCATATAATATCCATCCGATATACATTATTCATACATCACATCCATGTTTCACACAAATCATGTTATCAATCAATCTAATCCAATTAATTAATCTGAAATTAATGACCATCCAATGTTCAAACAACGATTTGATTTGCGCGAGTCCAACTCGTTTTAAGAATAAGTACTCAAAGTATGAATTCTTGAATTATATCAAAACTACAATATTAAATCCAATTTAATTTGAATAAATACTAATTCTTTATTTAATTCCAAATTAAATAATTACACTTTATTAATGAGCCTTTGCGACTTAGATTCTAAATCTAATCTTAACGGGTCTCAAAGCCAAATTAACATCCAATGTCATTTTAATTAAAGTCCAATGGGCTTTCAATTAATTATAAGGCATGGAATTTGGCAACTAAAGCCAATAAGGATCACCCTTTGCCAAAAATCAATTAGGCCCATTAGGCAATTAAATTTTAATTTTTATTATATTTGGACTTTAGGGAAATGGTTTTAGGCCCAATTGGATCCAACCAATTAACCTAAACCAAACTTGGCCCAACCAAGCCCGTTAAGCCCAAATACAACTTTATTAGCCCAATTCCAAATTTAGCCCAACTAATTAAATTCCAATATCCCAAATATCATAATTTAATCAATTAAAGTGTATTAGCCAGAATTAATTAGTTAAATTAATTATTTAATCAACTATAATTTGAAGTAGTTTGAATACAGTCCAACTGTTTAATTTAAAATAACAATTAAATATTAGTCCAACTAATATATATTTAAATAATGACGAAAAATGAAATGAGCGCGTATTGGCAAGTATCTAAACGAAATTGCAAATTTAATACTTGCCTCCCACTATTTTTCGGCGAGCCTCTAACTCTCGTTGAGTACTCGGGAAACCTAGTTTCCTAGTGTGATAGGATCCCGTTAAATAACACAACCTTGAATTTGGCCAACAAATTGTATGAAACTTAACTAGGTAGATCTCTAAGATCAATTGGATCTCATCGAATTCCTAGATCCAGTAGGTGGACATCCAAGTCCGAACAACATATATCTAATAAATGCCAACATATCCAATATATTCCCTAACCTTTTTCCTCTGAATCAACTAAGTCTTGGCTTTGACACAACAAGCTTAATGATTCCAGTTAAGCGGGACTCATTGACTTTAGAAACCTTCGTAATCGATATCGATGGACAATAAATGATCTTGACTTTGGCCATCAAATCACAACTTGGACAAGACATACGATATGGAACAAAGCCTTCATGATTCAAACACATCCGCGATGGACAAACGTCTTGACTTTGGCCAACAAACCAGTGCCAATCTTGGATCATTAGAATGAATCATTCAATGGAAGGAAAAACGCTTAATATTTGTTGAGGTTTTTTTTTCGCGTAATTGGCAACAAATTAATTATCTTTGATTAGGTCTCATCATACACCCTTAAGCATGCATTCTAAAAGAATAATAAGGCGCGATAAATAAATTAATAATGATATGCGGATGGATATTTAAAATATTTTGTTCCTAGAACAAATCTCTCCATTTCTTCTCTCCCGCTAGCACAAATCTTACTTCTACCCAATTACATAACATTTCTAAAGAAACCTCATTTACATTGAGAGGAATATGTGAGAAGATAAATACAAAGAATCAAGAGGTAATAGGCTGGACACACATGTCCAATTTAATAAATTCTAAATTTATTACAACAATTTCCAAAATTTCCTTCACCCATCTAATATTCATCCGATATACATTATTCATACATCACATCCATGTATTCACACAAATCATGTTATCAATCAGTCCAATCCAATTAATTAATCTAAATTTAATGACCATCCAATGTTCAAACAACGATTTGATTTGCGCGAGTCCAACTCATTTTAAGAATAAGTACTCAAAGTACGGATTCTTGAATTATATCAAACTACAATATTAAATCCAATTTAATTTGTATTCAATACTAATTCTTTATTTAATTCCAAATTAAATAATTACACTTTATTAATGAGCCTTTGCGACTTAGATTCTAAATCTAATCTTTACGGGTCTCAAAGCCCAATTAACATCCAATATCATTTTAATTAAAGTCCAATGGTCTTTCAATTAATTTATAAGGCATGGACTTTGGCAACCAAAACCCAATAAGGAATCACCATTTGCCAAAAATCAATTTAGGCCCATTAGGCCCAATTAAAATTTTAAAGACCCATTTTATTATATTTGGACTTTATGGAAATGGTTTTAGGCCCAATTGGATCCAACCAATTAACCTAAACAAAACTTGGCCCAACCAAGCCCATTAAGCCCAAATTACAACTTTATTAGCCCAATTCCAAATTTAGCCCAACTAATTAAATTCCAATATCCCAAATATCATAATTTAATAAATTAAAGTGTATTAAGCCATAAATTAAGGTTTTAAATTAATATTATTCAATCAACTAAAGTTGAAGTAGTTGGAATACAATCCACCTGTTTAATTTAAAACAACAAGTAATATTAGTCCAACTAATATATATTTACATAATTATGAAAAATCGAAAATGGAGGTGTTGAGTTCCTAATTAGGTCCCACGAATCATCCAAAAACAGCATAAAATCGCATGAACACATCAAGGAATAATGGCGGAAACGGGAAAAATACTCACAATGATTGGTTTGAGATGCGAAGAACACAAGTCTTTTTCATTTCTCCTAGGCTCGGCAATGGCTTCCAAGTGTAGTGAGCTGTGCGGTTTTGATGGTTGAAGCACCTCCAAGATTCGGCCATGGTCATCACCATGAAGCTCCAAGCTTCAAGCTTTTCCATGCTCATAAAATTCGTTTCCCTATCACCTATGTATTCCTCCAAGAGTGTGCTAGCACAAGATCTTGCAACAAGAACTTTGCTTCTCCATCTTGCTCGGTGCAAACCAGAAAAACAGAGAGAAAAACGGTCCAGACCGAGAGAGAAGAAGAGAAGAAGAAGAGAGAAGAAAGCTTTTTGGCTCCAAAAGCCAAAATACCGTAAATTAGAGAGAGAGAATGAATTACCAAATAAAAAATTGTAAAAGGGTTTATATAATTTCCAAAATATATAATAAACCTTTACTTTTTCTATTTAAAAAACAAAGCATTAAATGCTTGTCAATCACCACAAATCAACTTATATCAATCACTCAAATGTCACATCACTCAAAGTGACATGTGATTTGACGTTTGATGTGACTTGTGATTTGACGCTTGATTTGACTTGCGTGTCGTACTCGTATTCGAAATGCGAATGCGCTCGCAAACAATCTCGGGCTCGGGTTCGCTAATTCCAAATTAACGAATTTTCCGTTGTGTCGTAATTAAATGATTACCCATAGCGAAATCACTATTCACGTCGCTAACGAATTAATTCTAAATTAATTCGTTCGCCCGAATTAAAATCTAATTTTAATTCCGCGTCGAAATCTAATTTCTTATAATATATCAAATATATTATTTTATCGACTAATTCCAAATTATCGTTCTCTTCTCTTTAACAATATTTTATCCCAGATAAAATATCTCCGCAATTAATCCCATATTAATTTTCTCTCTCTAGAAATAATCTTCTCTCTCTACTAATTAATCCCAGATTAATCATAGTGCGAGTCATACATCATCGGTGAATCTTTGGGAAGCGACCCATGAGATCTCCGGATATGTTGGCAGCAAATACGGTCGTCGGACTATCCGAACACGTAAGTACCTCGTACTACGTTATACGATTTACAAGACAAGGTTGGCTTCTAGCAAAGCGCCATGCCTACCCAATTCTCCAGAAATATTCTTACAGGAATATATAGATCTGTATCAAGCGTAGTATACCGTAGTATTGTGTATATCGGCCCAGTATCGGATAGTCACGTGCTAGGGCTGGGGCTGGATAAGTGTCTGCCCCGTCCGAAGCACATGTCGGATGTCTGGTAACTAGTCTCTATAATCAGATATTCATGGACCTGGTCATAATATCATGATTGGATGCGCATCACTCAAGAGCACTAGTACCGTATCCTGCGTGACATCATCTCCACTATGACTGAAGTGATACTTCCGTCTTGACATCACACCCAATACACTACGACTCTCTGATAAACCCAGAGAGACGTGGTGTACGCAGAAGAAACAAGAAGAACGTGTTTAAAGCCCTGTACCACCCAGACCAAAGTCTCAGGTTAAGACCAAATACACCTACCCTGATGTCGGACTCCCATAGACACATAGTCATAATACCAATGGGATTCCGAGGGGTCTATCCAGAGCGAAGCTGTTTCCCGTACCATCGGTGAAACACAACCTCCTATCGCACTTGCATAAGTATCCAATACTTAAATATATGAGAACTATGCCGTTGTGCCCTCACAACGTGCACAAGTGCAATACTAGCCTATTCCGCATTATCGATGTCCTGTCTCGATAATACTACGACTAGGGATATTTAATGATTTATCCTACGTGGACTGATACTGTCTCATATCATTCTCCGCCCAGGAACAAATCATAGGGACCTCTCATCATTTATATATCTAAGGTGATCTAATCACAAATGATAATAGTGCAATCTCCTTTGTCACATAGTTAATTTGTACAACAACACCATGATCTGTACAAATAGTGACACTATGGGTCATATTATCCAACAATCTCCCACTTGGCACATAGCCAGTCACTCGAGTGTCTAACACCCGGACTATGTACGGTTGTCTCAAACTGCTGAGAAAAGGTTTTCGTCAGCGGATTTGCATGATTATCATCCGATGCGATTTACATGATCATCACATCGCCACGATGTATGATCCGAACGAATCAGATGAATATAGAAGTACATATCTGGATCGTCGATGAGACCTTTAATTCCTTAGTCTGTGCTAACGCCTAGCTCAGCCACTAACATCATTATATCTAATCTAATTAGATTTATTATCGACCCAAATAGCTTCAATTGCTGCCTCAGCTGCAGCAATAATCTGTATTTGTTGTTTATTCGGAAACAGAATCTTGCTCGGAAGATTTCCAGGTCACTGTTCCGTTATTCAAACTATATAGTACTGTTTGCGACTTTTAGTGGTCTTTATCAGTTATAGGAAACTTGCTACAGTGATCCCAGTCACTTCAAGTTCTCCTTCTCCATAGACTAAGACAGCATCCTTAGTTCTCTAAGATACTAACGGATGTTCTTAACATCAATCCAGTGACTATCACTCGGATTGGCCTGTTTGTGAATCCATATGCTCAAAGCGTATGATACACCAGGTCTCGTACATTTTTCAATGTACGGTTTCTAGGAGAGTATTGCGAAAGCCAGCTTTCGCCGATATTTATTTTATGGGAATATCATTTCCAAGAAATGACGTATTATCATTATTTTATAGGACATCCACTGTCAGTGCGCTCCCACTAACCTTCTTATATATACACTAGAATTATTTTCGTTTTGAATTAAATTATACATCATTATGATATATCAAAACGATAATTCCAAGAACCTAATGCTTGCTTCAATCCAATCATGGATCGAATAACAAGCATTATCCAAATGGATTTACCGTGGCAACAGGTAAAAGGTTGAATCGTAATCAACACAATGTTGATAACGATACCTTTCAGTTAAAGCCTTGCTTATACGTTGGTATGTTGCCATCCATGTATGTCTTCCTAGAAGACTTTTAAGTACCATTAGGCACAATGCCTTGTGGTACATCAACTAGTATCCAAACTGGTTGATATACATGGAATCCATTTCGGATTATATGGAACTTTGCCATAATTGGGGAGTTGATATCTTGTATCACTTCCTCATACGTAGTCAGTTGGTATTCCTCAATAAGATTCACATCTTTATAAGGTTAGATCAGAAACCCATACCCCAGGTTGTTTTCCGACTCTGTCCGACTTACGCGGTTCTTGTGTATTCGAAGATTAATGGTAATAGTCTCATCCATGATGAACTATTGTGTTCCATTAAGATTCGGTGCCTTGAAAGTATTACTCCGATTTCCATCGAGTTATACTATCCTCCCACTTACCACTGCATATCGGTATTCCTATCAGAAAAACGTATGGTGAGCAACAATCTAATTGTTCTCTTGTGAGGTGTATAAGTACAATACTTATGGTATCCCTAGGATGACCTACATTTGGCACTTATCCTATTTGGGTTTTAGTTTGGTATCATCCAAACATATGCCTAGCATACCCAAATTATCAGGAATGAGAAACCCGGTTTCTTTCCCGTTCATATCTAATATGTAATCTGTCAAACAGATTTTATGGAACCTTATTCAAAATAAGTTCTTGCACTGTTTAGCATATCCGTCGAAGGAAATGGTAGCTCAGAGCGACTCGTGATTAACCTTATCATGTCTAACAAAATTCGGTTAATCTGTTCGGACACACCATCAAACTGACGTGTTCCGGGAGGAGTCCTTATTTGAAAGAATATATACTCTTTCAAATATACTAGAAACTTATGTGTTTAAGTATTATTCATTACGGTCTTACGGTGACAGTTTAATACTTTAGCCGATCTATTTGTCTATTCGTGTCGAAACTCTAAAAGTTTCCGATTTGTGTTCAAAAGAAACATAACCATACGCGATGCCACATCCGTACAGGTCACGAAATATTCATATCCATATCTAGCCTAGCTAGACATGGGCCCACTTGCTTCACTATGAAGTAGGGCTAACAGATCGGTGGCATTTACACTTTTACCAAGTAAATAGTGTTTTAGGCACTTTGCCCAAATAGACTAGATTCGTAGACTTTATTTGAATGGAATCAAATCAGTCCTGGTATCCGCTCTTCAAAAGTGCGGATATACGATTCTTGTTTATCACTGTCCCTGACAACTATGCCACAATAAGTTTCTTAATGATCAAATCAATTTGAGCTATTTATTTGTCATGTTATATATTTGAGATATTATTTATATTCAAAATATAAATCCTGTTATTCACATCTAATGTGTTTATCTCAATATCATCTTTATATAATGAAACACTTTAGTGTTCTAGAATATAAAGGTACACCCGCAGCGGGTTATACGCGATATAGAGATAATGTTTCTAGTCAAACTAGCTACATTATAACAGTTTCTAAATTTAAGTACTAACCCGAAGGTAGTTCCTAAATTCAGATATCTACGGTTAAAACATCGACTTTCGTCCCGTTTTTCAATTCGCAGATAAATCTCAATTGAAGTCAGTATCCTGTTCAAAATAGATTCTGAACATCAATATATATATTTTATGTACCACACTAAGTATCTAAAATCCAATTTTAATACTAGCTGTGAACATAATTATCACAAACATAATGGATTAAGCACTTAAGTTATCATTACATGATCTTCCAAAGATTATGCTCTACTATTTGCTTAACTCTGGGCTTAGGCATAATACGTTATTTTATCAAATAAAATAACTTATTATTTTTCCAGGACCATCCTGAAATTTATTCCCAATTTGAAAATTAAAGTCGTTTAAATACATTTTCACCCAGGATTATGTCTTAAACACTAATCTTTCATTTTTATATCTTGATTCTAATAGTCCAACTATTTAATCAACGATTTGTGGTACTATTTATTATAATGATTGTCATAGTCCAACTATATAATCAAATATAATCTAAATTAATTAACCTCAATTACATTGATTACTATAGTCCAACTATAAAATCAACTGTAAACTGAAATTAATTAATTCAAATATATTGATTAATATAATCCAATTATATATAATCAAATATAATACAGTCCAACTGATTATTAAAACAACAATTTAAATATTAGTCCAACTAACATTTAATCTAACGACGAAATAATTTGAATGAGCGCGTATGGCGAGTAATTAAACGAGTATTGCAAATTCAATTTTTGCCTCCCACTATTTTTCGGCGAGCCTCTAACCCTCTGTCCAGTACTCGGGAAACCGTGTTTCCTAGTGGGCTAGGATCCCGTTGAATATCACACAATCTTGACTTTGGCCAACAAATTGTATGATAATTAACTAGGTAGATCTCGAAGATCAATTGGATCTCATCCAATTCCTAGATCCAGTAGGCGGATATCCAAATCCTAAACATATATCTTATATATGCCAATACATTCAATGTATTACCTAGCCTTTTTCCTCTGAATCAACTAAGCCTTGGCTTTGGCAAACATGTTGGTTTATTCTAAGGTCCCATGATCAAACAAGACATGAAATATGCGTGAATACATCAACGGAGGTAGCGGAATACTCACATTGATCGGTTGAGTCGATTTGGAGAAGAATGAAGGCCAAAAACGCACTGCCCTTCACGCCAAACTGCACAGTCCACTGTCCCTGCAAAACAGAATTTCGGGTCTCAAAACGAAGCTCCAAACTCCGTCGGATGAGTCCCGCCTCATGGTGAACCTCCATACCACCTTCGCAAGACTTGTAAGTGTGCTAGCACTTGAATTTTCACCATGAAAATCCACTCTTGCTTCCCTCAAAGCTCACGTTTTTCTGGTTCAAAAACCAGTGAGGATTGTGCCCATTTGGGCGTGAGAGAGATGAGAGAAATGTGAGAGTTGTCTCAATTTTTGTTAC